>CM035413.1:164608305-164808305 GCA_020310875.1 Ceratopteris richardii | reverse complement strand
TTTGATAAATTTTTGTGGAGAGTTTTGAAACAACTCGACCAGCTCTTTAGAACATAATTCCATTCTCATAACATCCTTTCTTTTGTGTAGCTTGCCTTCATACATGGTCTCTATATCTTAATACATCTTCACAGATATTAAGCATGAACGAGAAGAGCTCTCTTTTGGGCACCATTTGAACTTGGATGGACCACACTCAGCACATAAACCCATAACACACTTGTATTTGTGAAATACAACATCGTGAGCACGAGGATAAAGGACTGCATCTATGATACTGCTTATTGTTCTATATATATGTGATGATGCATTACAACTTTGAGTCACATCTACATTGCAAATGGAGCAATTAAAGTTGCAAGATGAATCATGGAGGACACAACTATAATGACATAATTGGTTCAGAACATTAAAAATGATATTTTAACATGGTAAATACAACAAGTGAACTTATCCTTAAGGCGTCTTACAAAAATGGCTTCAGTCTTTCAAAATTATGCAGTTGAACTTGATTAGTCAGATGACAACACTTAAACCGAATGGATAGTTCAACTTGCATATGAATGATAGAATTTAAGGTATTCAATACTGATATATAAATCTTATCTAAGCTATTAATCACTAATATACTTATATATTAGTATAGATCCTTCTTGTTTCGTGATACCTACTCTCATTCATCCAGAATGTGAAAATTATTTATTTGACCTATGTGGTAATGCATGTGACTTATCTTGATTTTATTGTCATCTTCAAGTAACTATTATCATTATCAACTATACTTAACCGGCTTATTATGTCATATAGTACTTTTCTACTGACAGTCAACATCCTCGATAGTATTGAAATGTTGATTTGATCTCCATCAAATTTTGTATCACCTTTTAGTATCATCATCATGCTCAGCAATGTATGTCGGAGATTACTAAGTGGTATCTTTGATACTTGTCAGCTGGTCTTTCAAGTTCACCAAAAACTTTGATAGTCGAAGTATTCCTTTTACAACAAGTTTTTCTCATGTTCACTTAAATGCATACAACAAGTTTTTCTCATGTTAGTGAATCAAAGTAACATATAGCCTTTTTAACAATGTTTTCAATTTGATTATTTTGAGCATCTTTAACAGAGGATATATCACTCATTGTAAGAGGATATTGTGCTTCTACCTTATCATGACATTTTCAATGCTTTGACTTCAACGATTTTCTATAATTTCGTTTTGTCTCAGCCAGGCCAGTAACTTCTGACCGCTAGTTTATTGGCCAATGAAATTCTGTCATTCTCCATTCCCATCTCCCTTGATGCAAATCAAGAACATAGTTTTCCTTCATTTTCACTCTTACAATCAATAAAATATATAAATTTGTATAATATATATCCAAACTAATACACACACAAAACACAATCTAGAATCTGATGCACAATGTGTACTACTCTTTATTCAATTGAACAAAAGATATAGAACAACCTTTATTAAATTAGTAAATAGTTGTTTCTACAAACATTGCGACCTATAAATATTCGTTAACACACGTTGAGAGAAACATTACTCATGAGAAACATTGCTGAAGAGAAACATTGCTGAAGAGAAACATTGCTAAAAGAAATTTACCTAAATCCCTGTGCAAGTTCACGTTTCCAAATAGTAATGCTGCAAGAATAGTAGGGTAAAGGGGATGATTCACTGGGAAAGCAGGATGTGGATTATGGAGAAAGTGATGTCGCTATCATGAACAAATGCGTCGTGTGCAAGCATGAAAAGAATCATTTAGAGGATGTGCATACCACTTAAATGACATTCTCATTAATACCATATCATGATCTAGATATTCCAACTAGCTAATATGGTTGCATTTATTGCAACTTTAATGTGATTAGACAACGGTCAGACAACTAATACGAAACAACTTTATACTGGCTAATTAACGCTGTCCAGGAAACAACTTTTTGTCTACATTGCCATGCTTTCACCCAGATGCATACAATAATGGAATGTATGTATATATGTATGGGTGAGTGTGTATGTACTAATGGACTTTAGGGTGGGCCTATGCCAGACTTTGCACTGATTCGTGAGGTAAGTCGTTGAAAATACCTAGGGTTATTGTTTTTTTAAGTAATTTAGGAACTGGGGTGACCTCAAAGAAAAAGTTTATTGGGGTGAAAGCAAGAGATTGGGCCTTATATTTTAGCGTTAAGATCATTCAAAGCATTCTTCAGCCATACATTATGTTCTGCATGCCCGTATTGGACAAATCGAATGCATCTTTGCAGCCATTGTTTTTTGAGCAACACTTTCCAGAGATCTCATTGAAAATGGCACAATTTATTTTAAGGGAGATTGGGATTGGGACATATGGTCTAAAATACTATTCTATGCTCCACTTAAAGTTGTCTTTGCTGCTACTTGTTTATTTTTGGGATATGGAAGTTTTTGCTTCCTTTTTGAAGGTGGGATGGTAGAGTAGAAGTACAATGTTCGTTTCCTCTTGAATCTCCCTATTGAACTCTTCTATGCACATCTACAATGGCACATTCCCTCGGTATTTTCATAAAATGCATTTGTGTATGTTGGGTCACTATGTGGATACAAACTACTTCTCTCATAATAAAACATTCTTCACACTTTGATCCTACTTAGAGGAACTTGTGGTTAGTTATGAAGGACAAATTTACAAGGTTCAGCCACATTTCTCTTCAAAGTTCAAGAGAGAGGATGATGGAAAGTTGGATAATATTATAAAATGAATCAATGTTTACATTGCAACTTATTATCATGTTTTGCTTCTGGATATTGATTTCGATTCTACATGTGTTTCGTGTTGGAACATGCATAAGCAAGGTGCTTGATGGAATTGGAGATGTGTTGCTATACAGAAGAAATAATTGCCTCTTCATCATTGCATCGTTTTATGGAGAGTCACTCTCGATTGATTGAGAGTGGATAGGCATGCAACACGTGAATTATTATATCCTTGCCCACAAAACTGCACTCAATATGTAACAATGAAGCATGTGTTCATTAAATATCTATATGTTAAGTGATGGTGGGATGAGATTCTATCACGGGTCTTACATGCTGTACCATTAATTAATCCTCTTTGCTTATTATTTGGCCTGTATAAGGTCTGAAACCAAAATATTGCGAAGATTGTTGTCAAGCAGAGATATATTGCTACATGGAAGAAAAAATTGCCTTTTCATCATTGCATTTTTTATGGGGAGTCATTCTGAATGGATCGAGAGTGGGAGCCTTTTGGCACAAGCATGCATGCAACACATGAATTGCAATATTTTTGCACATGATGCTGCTCTCAGAAAGACACCATGAGGCACATGCTTATAAACTGTATCAATATATTAAGCAATGGTGGGATGAGATTCTATCACAGGTCTTGCAAGCTATATCATCGGCTAAGTACTCTTTGGCTTATGTACGATCTAAGACCAAAACATTGCTTGGATTATTGACAAGCCGCAATTCTGGATGCCTTGGTTCATTTGGGAATCTCATATTATGCTCATTTTGAACATGTTAAATTGTTCTCTGGATTGAACTCCTCACCTATGCTCAGGGAATGTACACTCAATGCGGTGTATTGCCTTCCAAATGAAAGACAACAGGCCGTTTCTCAAAAAATCATTCAGCTCGTCAGCAACTAAAAAGGCTGAATATGTAGTCCTCTCCTAAAGCTATATTTTCCTGTACATAATGAAAATTTGAAGCATGTTCACAAAACAGCATGTATGTGTATTCATGTTTGCTTGTATGCATGTTATTGGGTAAGTATGTGCATATATTTGTACACTTGGATGCATGAGTTCTAAGTGGAAAATGCAGAGGGATGGATCTCCTGCAGGTGGCCGCCTTCACCCATGTACTCTAAATTTGGAGAGGCGGCTCCTGTTGTTGTGGCCATGGATTATTAGATCAAGGACACATGTCTGAGATTGGCTGTTCATTCACCACAACAATATATTTGTACACTTTTATGTATGTATGCATGTAATCATTTATTTTGTTGTACTTATCTTAGTACAGATTTATGTCAAATCCAAGATTTTTGTTTTCAGATTAATATTTCTTTGTAACATTAAAGTCTGAGCAAATGATGGGGACCTCCTTTGAACACTTACATGACTTTTGATCATTTTACTGTTTCTTTTTCTTGAGCAGAATTTCTCCTAATTCAAATGCGATATGGGTTCGTCAAGAAGATGGATGAAGCTCATATCCATAGGGAAGAATAGATCAAGCTTAAATAAGGTTAGTTGATTGTTTTTTCTAGCATGCTGTTTTCTATTATTTGAACTCCTTTACATGTGACACAAGCTTGCATTCATACATAATTATTCACATCTGCATCCATCTGCTTACCCCTTTGCTCAGAGGTAGATTGGATAAGTTGCGTTGAAATGGTTTAATTTAGCACAACTTGGAGGGGTTTTACTACAGCCATAGTTGGCTAAATTAAACCCAGTTGAGTAACTGGATTTAGATATATGCATAGATAAAGAACAATTAACCTTAAGAACTGCTGCCTACCATGTGTAACTAGCATCCTAATGGTACTCCTATCCTTGACTTTTTAGACTTTAACCTTTGAGCACATGTTCTTAATAGCTCTTATGGGAAGTGGAATATTCCAAACATCAGTTTCTATAGTGTACTGCTCTTTTCTACACTTGGCATACATGCAGAATGGATAGATTCTAGACATTTTATGATGACTCTTTTGTCTAGCTGTTGTCTACTTTTCATTAGCGAATGTTATCATTTATTCAAAAATAAAAGGCTCAGCTGCTTACTTTCCTTGTTCTGGAAAGTTTAACTGGAAGATATCTTCCTTTCTGATCTAGCTTTTGGGTAACCAATTTGCATTGACCATTTTGTAGTCAGTTTTGAAGAGGGACTTTTAAGTGCATTACTTTATTTTGATATCATTATGCCTTTCCTCCATCATCAAATCCAATTTAAACTTATTTGGATATGTGGAAAGAGTTGATTGCCAGCTAGTTTTTATATGAGAAGAAGGGCCATGCCCAAGAATTCGAATATCAATTATTTGATAATGAATCACATTTTATTCGCTAATAAACTCTTTAGAGGAGGCCCATGGAAAGTCTTATTTTAATGGTCTTATCTAATAAATTTGGAAAAGTTATGTGTTTTCCTTGGCATATTTATTTTTTGTGATTAATTAATTCATGTTTATGCCATGATTACAATTGGCATGGCAGAACCTTTAAATGTGGAATTGCCAATCGAGCAAGAAAATGGATAAAACGCTTCAAGATGGCAGAAATCCAAATATTGCAATCTTACAAGTAAATCCTTGTAGCTGAAAGAAGAGTTGTGTTGTCTGTTTGATCTCCTTTTTATTGTGGTGTCTGAATGTAATTTCTCCCACTGCCTAGGCCAAATGTCATCATGAACACATTGGACATTTGTTTTGAAATCTGAATTTTTAGATTCAATTGTGTTTTTATTCCCTTTTTCTTAAATATTCAAATATTCAAGCACTCACAGTTTCAGATTTAAACGTTGGCTTGCATTCCTTTTTGCATTCCATAGTTGCCTTGGACATTACTTTTTGATGTAGCATAATATCTTCAATAAAGCTGATCAAGTTGCCATAGTACCTAGGCTTTTATCATATGCACTAAAGCATTATGCTGGGATAAATGCATAGAACACACTGAAGGTGCCCTCGACAGGGGCTAGGGTACATATACATCCACATTTTATGCTGGGATAAATGCATAGAACACACTGAAGGTGCCCTCGACAGGGGCTAGAGTACATATACATCCACATTTCCTTTTTTATATTTTTACTGTCTCAATATACACATGAGGGCATAATCCTAGAGGATCCAAAAAAGAGGTTGAAATTATAGCTTCTAGAGAATCAAAGTAGTGAGCTGAAGGATATGAGCTCTGATGTTACTATCTTGAGCTGAAGCAGAATAACAATACATTCTTTCAAGGTCTTCAAGGGAAATGCTTTTGAAAACATACTCTTTTTTCGCAAATATCAATTTGTATTGTGTATGCATTTCCATTTATTTCAAAAATGTGTATGACAAAATGTGAGCAGCTCATTGGTGCCAATGATCCTTTGCTTTTGTGTTTGCAAAGACAATTCTTGATCTATTGTCAGATTGTTCAAGCCTCCTAGCAGCTATCCCTTTTTTCTGCATATCATAAAGCTTGTGCATGGAGTATTTTCCTATAAGGTCATTATTCTCCATGCTTATCCATAGTCAATTTCCTCGCGTTCAGCCAATCTTCTTAGTATGTCTAATGTTTGATGGATAGCCATCTTTTTATTCCTCATTAGAGCTGCAAAGATTCAACCACACTGCATTATAATGTTTCGCATCTTGTGCAAAACATCATAAAGAACTCTTGTCATGTGAATGCACCTTAATGTGCATTTACATCTGATTGAGGCATTCCATGGGTAACTGGTACTTGCAATTCCAACATATTAGATCCCATCCAATCTAGCCAGTGTTTGCCTTAGATAGAGAATGCTATGTGAATGATCAAGAGGGGAGTAAGGACAAAAGGTCAACACACTTTCTTGCATATAAGGATCACAATGAGGTTGGAAAGACTTCAACAACAGGTTGGTGTTCTCCACCCCAAGTTGCTAACTGTTGGAGCAATAGGTGGACAATCAGATGGACATGCATAGAGATGGGTGGATGGATGGATGGGGTGGACGGACGGACGGACGGACGGATGGGTGGATGGATGGATGGATGGATGGATAGATGGATGGATGGGTGGATGGATAGATGGATGGGTGGATGGATGGGTAGATGGATGGGTGGATAGATGAATTAATGGGTGGATGGATGGGTGGGATAGATGGCTGGATGGATGGGTGGATGGATGGGTGGATAGATGATGGGTGAATTGATGATTGTGGAGGATGGTTGGATGGATGGAGGAGTAAATGGATGGGTGGTGGGTGGATGGATCGATGGGAGAGAGAGAGAGAGAGAGAGAGAGAGAGAGAGAGAGAGAGAGAGAGAGAGAGAGAGAGAGAGAGAGAGAGAGAGAGAGAGAGAGAGAGAGAGAGAGAGAGAGAGAGAGAGAGAGAGAGAGAGAGAGAGAGAGAGAGAGAGAGAGAGAGAGAGAGAGAGAGAGAGAGAGAGAGAGAGAGAGAGAGAGAGAGAGAGAGAGTCCAACTTTTACAGGGAGAAACCAAAAAAGCACAGATCTGGAAGCCCTGGAAATCCTTAAGCTCTTTTAGCAAAAGATTCACTCTTTATAGACGAGACCAAGGTCTAGCCCATTTTACAAAGAATGGGGTCACTCAAGAGGAGAGTGCTGCGATCGCTATTCAAACAGCTTACAGAGTGTTTTTGGTTTGTTTTCATATTCAAAAGAAAATAGCAATCCTTACAATCAGACAGGGTTGATTATTGTTTTTCGCAACCAGGCAAAAAGAGCACTTCGCGCTTTGAAGGGTCTTGTTCGTTTGGAAGTTGCAATTACTGGGCATGAGATACGTAATCAATCAGCTGTTAATGTACCGAGTATCCAAGCATTTGTACGGGTGCAAGCAAGAATTCGTAGGCAGCAAGCAGCTAAAAACCGAGATGCATTAGGGTTGCCTCAGCAAAATTCCTCTACTTTTGCTGTGGAAATTTCTCCTGGAGATTCTGAGGTAACTGTATGGATATGCATATCATGGACTCCTGACATATTTTCCTTGTCAGGTTTCTTGCCAGTACTAATCTTTTGTACATTCTTATTGACAGATGGAATGGTGTAGTTCTCTTGGAACGATTGAAGAACTTCAGGCTAAAGAACATCAGAGACACGTTGCAGCAATCAATAGGGAGCGGGCTATTGCGTATGCTTTCTGCAATAAAGTGAGCTTCCACTTTGATTCCGAACATGATAGGCCTTGATCTGTAGTTATATTGTGCTATTGCATTCACAGCTTCTATTGCATGCTATGGTTTGCCTATGTGCAGATATGAGACATTTGTGGATGTATTGTTGTTGTTTAAAAATCAAGATGTAAACCAGTATGCCCAATGTGTATGTGTGTGAATGTTTAAAATAAAACTAGGGAGCGAAATAATAATCAATTATGGGGACACTAGTGCACACATGAAGCGGATTGGTGAGAGCATTTATTGATTGGTTGTTATGGAAAGATTTCTAATTAGAACTTGCGACAGGCATTTGCATGTCACAAGCCAATACATCTTCCTTAGCTTTATGTCTACAGATGATTTTTCTGATGAATTGATGGGACTTTCATAAGTTGCTTAGTGAGGATACATGTGGAACAATCTCTTCTCTCTCTCTCTCTCTCTCTCTCTCTCTCTCTCTTTCTCTCTCTCTCTCTGTGCCTGTCTCATGACAGGGTTTTATATCCCTCATGATTGTATGTGGAACAATCTCTTCTCTCTCTCTCTCTCTCTCTCTCTCTCTGTGCCTGTCTCATGACAGGGTTTTATATCCCTCATGATTGTATGTTATTGGGTTGATTTGGCTGCCAATATGTTTTGATAAACTGCTGCTCTCTGTCTCTCTCTCTTTCTCTCTCTCTCTCTGTGCCTGTCTCATGACAGGGTTTTATATCCCTCATGATTGTATGTGGAACAATCTCCTCTCTCTCTCTCTCTGTGCCTGCCTCATGACAGGGTTTTAGTGAGGATATATGTGGAACAATCTCTTCTCTCTCTCTCTCTCTCTCTCTCTCTTTCTCTCTCTCTCTGTGCCTGTCTCATGACAGGGTTTTATATCCCTCATGATTGTATGTTATTGGGTTGATTTGGCTGCCAATATGTTTTGATAAACTGCTGCTTGTTTTATATTTCGTAAGAAATCTATTTTGAGTCCAAGGCTTCATGAAAATGAGCATAATCTATATAGAAACAATAAATGAAGTTGAATGTGATTTAATAGAACAATTTTTGCCTGTGAAAGAAGATAATAAACAGCTGGAATCTCGAAAGAAAGTGGTTGCAGCAGTCCGTTGATGCTAAGAACTGTAGAACTGGCAACGTACTGGAGAAACAATGAGAGAGGGGGGATAAATTGAGTGCTATCGTAGCCTAAATGTAGGGTAGTACAAATATGAGAATGCATCTGAGTGACCGACCATCTCCGCCCAGTGCTCATGTGTGGGTGTAGTATGTGGTACATAGGTGGAGGTGGTGTCAGGGCTGCCTGGATGACTGCAGTGGGATCGGCCATCATGTGGATCCATCTCTCCTTGTTGGCTCGACGGTAACGAGCCTGGATATCTGCAATCTGGTGTCGATGAAATCTCTGTATCCGATAACCTATGATGCAGGGTCATCTCCTAGCACGAGAGGTCTCAGCCTGCTGAAGATTCACCCCTCTCTATGCAACATCTGGTTTTTTGTTGGGGGGGGCCTGGTGCATGTCGTGTAGATGAAGAATTCCATTAGCTGTGTCTGTCTCCCTCTGGTTAGAGCCACTGGTGGGCTGAAGCAGGGATTCTCTGTGGCTGTGTATCTCTAGTAAGAATCTTCCTAACTGACGCCGGTCTCTTGAGGCCATGATCTCACGAAGGGCAGGCTGTCCTGTAAATAGAGCCTCATATCTGCTCCTGATACCGTCATATGCCTTGGATCTACATACAAAATGCTCCTCGTCCTCTCTCTACCCTACATATCGGACAAATCCTCTCCTCTTTAGGAGTTCTGCTGCTCTGCTAGTGACTAGTCTCAATCTCTAGTCGGTGGTATGAAACCCTCAGCTGGCCAATCACGACCCTTGAGCTATGGGGCATGTATGTGTCCATGTAGTGTGGTCTCTGGATGAACCGATCTGCTAGAAAGTCCAAGAACTGGCCATGATAGTGTGACAATCTGAATCCTAAGTTGGAAGTACACCATGTTCAACTAGTGTAGAGCTGCCAGAGATCTTGCCTCGGCACAGTGTTCCTCTCACTACGTGAGAGGTGTGTGTGGGGAGAATCGGGGTCATACTGGAAGGGGGATAGCCTGACCATGTATAATCCATAGCTCTCAAACCATGTCCTGAACTAGGAATACCAAGCTCTCTCATACCCTGACTCGGAAGTCAATATCACCACCTCAAATGCCTTGCATGTGAGTCTATCAGCTCGGAGCTCCCTCATCCTCCGAATAACATGTAGTCTGGAATAGTACCTGTACCATCATGGGAGGAGCAGCCATCTCTGCCTCGATGATGTCGTGTAGAAGTTAGTGTTTCCCACTGAATAGTCAGTGTTTCCCATAGAATAGTCGTGAAATCATGCGCACCTGTGGCCTCTCAATCGCACTCCACTGGGTGGCTGGGAGACCTGGAGCCCAAACAGTCGCTGCGTATGTCATAGCTGGTGTGATTAGCATGTCAAATAGCCACCCCTTCATACAGGGCTCTTGGAAGTGTGCCTGATGACATCTCCACTCTAACATGCACAAAACTGCATATCCTCATGGGAGCCTATCTGAGAAAGCCTGTCTCATACTGAAGGGACCATGTAGACTCGTGAATGTAACTCCTAAGTAGACGTATGAAGTGACCACCTATATCTGTCCTGTGGCTGCTACGATGTCTGCAGCATTCCTCACCATAGGAGAGTTGTGGAAGATCATGAACTTGGGCTTACCAAGGTTTACTATCAACCCCTTCTGTGTATAGAACTCATCCAAGCCTCTCAGATGACGTTGTTCCGTGGACTCTGAAATCAATACAATATGATCAGCATATAATAGAATGTGTACCGGTGTACTTGTGAGGTCTCCTCCATCTCCACTAGCTCGTAGGATAGTCCTCAATCTCTTCTATGTAGACCCCGAATGCAATAGAGCAAGAGAGAGGGGACAACCTTGCTTAACAGTGAACACCGACTATGCCAGCAAAGGCCTTTGATAACCCCCTTGATGCCGAATGCTCCTAGTCATGTGCTCATAAAGTATGTAAATAGCTCAAATCATCATCGATGGTATCCTCGAGCTCAGAAGACGTCAGAGGAACCTCTTCCGTGGCATGGTACCAAAAGCCTTACAGAAATCCACAAAGTAGCAATATAGTCTCTTCTCCCACACCTTTGCTCCATCCATGAGGCAGCGTAGAATGAAGATGTGATCAGTAGTGATTATTTGCCATGAACATGCATAATATTGCATCTATGCATAAAGATAATTGTTCTCTAACTTGTATAGATGCAAAACCAATGTATTTCCTTAATAAACTCTTGTCAAAATGGAAAATAAAACACATGTACATTTTTGGTACGAATTGGTATGAATATTTACTAGTATGAACGGTACGAAAAATATGTATGAATGTGTTCGTACTGGTACGAATAGCAACTATGCTCCCATGGGGATGTATGTGGGTGTCCCCCTTGTGGGATAGTGCGAGATATGTGTGATCTTCCCCAATGGGTATAGGTGGGATGGTGAAAGAACTGAGAATGTGGATTGTCTCCCTGGGTCCCATGACATAATCTACCATTCTCCCTCCATTTGTAACTGAGTGTGGTAGGCATGGCAATCCCCTCGGAGGTACGCCACTGACCCATCTCGTTATAGATCATGAGACGATGTTAAGAGCAGATTCTGAACAGGTGGGCACCATAGAGTGTGTGTACAAAATCGGTTGAAGCTCTTGCCGTAGAATCCTTGATTCCTCCTATATAGTGGGTAATATGAGTAGGCTCTCTAGGTCAAAGGATGTAGAGTACTTTGTGATGTCCTCTCATAGATAGGTATATGGTTAGCCCTCCTTCCAATCAGTAATGGATAATCTCAGCCAGAAGGGGCAAAATAGCATAACACAATGTGGATAACCCTCTTCTGTGAGAGGTGTAATCGCATCCAAAGGTCTTTGGCCTATGGGTCACGTGCCACAATCTTTATCTTGCTCTTAAATCCATCTTTGGAGAGTATCACTATTGATTCTCTTGTAGTGTGGTGGCATGTGCAATTTCTGTGTGTAGACTCCCACTAGAAACCATGCACAGGAGACAGGCTCTTGTCGGGGCTCTCACGTGTCTGTGTCAATAGGGTAATATCCCTATCTCTGCTCACCTCCTAAAGCCTCTCTAAAGCCCCTCTGGGTGTGTCCATAAACCTCCATTGCAGTTCCGCGTTGCAAGATGTATCTCCTTGACTATCTCATAGGTTGCGAATCCCTATGGGATGACTTTGTCATCAATGATGACCCGGTCATCTCTACACAGAGAGAGAGAGAGAGAGAGAGAGAGAGAGAGAGAGAGAGAGAGAGAGAGAGAGAGAGAGAGAGAGAGAGAGAGAGAGAGAGAGAGAGAGAGAGGGAGGGAGGGAGGGAGGGAGGGAGGGAGGGAGGGAGGGAGGGAGGGAGGGAGGGAGGGAGGGAGGGAGGGAGGGAGGGAGGGAGGGAGGGAGGGAGGGAGGGAGGGAGGGAGGGAGGGAGGGAGGGAGGGAGGGAGGGAGGGAGGGAGGGAGGGAGGGAGGGAGAGAGAGAGAGAGAGAGAGAGAGAGAGAGAGAGAGAGAGAGAGAGAGAGAGAGAAAGAAAGTCATATTAACGTCTTCTGGAGGCCAAACTTGGCCTATGAGACAAAAACCATGTACAAGTGTAGTAACCCTGTGTAGAAGATAAAATGAAATAAAAAGTATATCGCTACACAAAGCTATATAGGGCTGGAAAAGGCTGGGGAGACGTGGCTCTGACTCTGCAGATAGTGGCCACCTAATACATGGGGGGATCCAAAATGTGAGTAAAACGCCCTAGCTACTGGTGATGGGTGGAGGTGGGTGTAGTATGTGGTACATCGGTGGTGGTCTGAGTGCCTCTTGAAGGAAGACAACCTAGGGGGTGGTGGTACGCCTATGCTCCATCATGTGGTCGTAGGCAATCCTGATGCGTGAGATATCCTCCAGATATAGTCGTGGTCGACGATATCCGCCCATGCGTGGTCGGCGCCGTGCTCTCTGTGCTGCTTCCTGGTGTAGCGTGAGCCCTATAGATGGACCTCTCTGATGTAGCTCAACTCGCTGAAAGAACTGCGTAATGGTCTGCTGGGTACTCACCCGTGGCTGATGTATGGGCTGTAGTGACCGCTCTCGCCTCTCGTATGCTGCTGTGAGAAAGCGTCCCAAGCGTCTCTGGTCTCCCATAGTCATGCACAGCTGGAATGACTCCTCGATCTGGAATTGTGCTCGTAGGTCTAAGTATGCTGGACATCTGATAACAAAATGCTCCTCACTCTCTACCTCTGTCTGGCATACTGGGCACCACCTCTCCTCACGGGGGACTCCCCTGGACAGACCCCTCTCAATCTCGAGCTGATGTGATGAAACCCGGAGCTGCCCAATGACGACTCGTAGGTGGTGGGGAAGGTAGGTCTGCATGTATCTCGGAATCTCGATGAAGCCCGTGCCCGATATCTGTAGAAAATGCTCGCGGTAGTACAGCATTTTCGGTGGCAATGTACCCCTAGGGCTCACCCATGTCCTCTGTATGTATGTATGCCATATCTCTTGACGAATGATCCTATTCCTCTCTTGATGAGAGAGCGAGTAGGTGGGTGCATGAGAGTCGTACTGTAGTGGTGGTAGCCTGTCTATGTCAAAGCCATGGTGGGCAAGCCAGTCTCGTGTCTATGCATACCATGAGGAGGTGTCGCCTGCTAATGCCATATCACGTGATGCCTCGAAAGCACGATAAGCAATGCGCTCTGTATCCATGCTCCGAAGTCTGTGTAATAGGCATACTGTCTGGAATAGTGCCTCAACTAGCATCGGTGGTGCAGCGAGCTCTGCTCTAATGATATCATGTGGTACTGAAGGCTTGCTACGGATAAGTCTGGCAATCATGAGGATCTGTGGCCTCTCTAATGCTGTCCATATTGATGTAGCTAATCCTGGTCCCATATGGCTGCCCCATACATGAGCGCTGGCGTAACCAAAGTGTCAAAGAGCCACCCCTTTGTGCGGGGCTCCTGAAAATATGCCTGGTGGCACTGTCTCTCCATCAAAGCTAGTGCTGCGTATCCACGTGTGATGCGGTCACGGGCTGCCTGAGCCATAGAGAAGACTCCGGATGTTGCTGTAAATGTCACCCCCAAGTAAACATATGATCCGACCACCTCGATCGGTCCACCTGCTGCTGTGAACAAACTATGCCTGCGTACCTGTGCTGATGTATGAAAGATCAAGACCTTGGTTTTACCAAGGTTCACAGATAACCCTCTGTGTCTGCAAAAGTGATCTAGGCCGTGTAGATGATGCTGTAGACCTTCTGCAGACTCTGAAACCAATACAATATCATCAGCGTATAAAAGAATATGGACAAAGAATATGGACAGTGGAGCCGTGTACCTCAATGCCATCTCCCCCCTGCTGCTGTATGAAGTCCACTATCTCATCAATGTAGAGACCAAAGAGGGTGGGTGAGAGAGGGCATCCTTGCTTCACCTCGATAGTGCTAGCAAGTGGATCAGATAAGCCCCCTGGACATCTGACTCTACCAGATACTCTCTCGTATAAGGCGTAGATCCTCCATATCATCTCCTTCGGAGCTCCGATGTCAGGTAGTCGTCTGAAGAGTCGATCCCTGGGAACAGTGTCAAATGCTTTGCGGAAGTCCACAAAGCAACAATATAATCTCCTCTTCCTCACCCTGGCCTGGTCGATCAGGCATCTCAGAGTGAAGATGTGGTCAATGGTAGAGTAATCTCGTCTGAAACCTGCCTGTCCTAGAGCCCTGATGCCCTTCCTCTCAGCGAGAGTACTCAACTCTGTCTCTAGTACCGCCCCATATAACTTGGCCAATATAGGGCCAATCATGATCGTCCGGTATGTAGCTGGATCCATAGTATCACCTGACTTATGAATGGGCACTATGGTGTGCTCAATCCATGAGTCTGGGAACCCTTCAACCAATGCACTGTTGAAGAGATGGGCAATGAGCGGTGCGAGAGTCGTGCCTCCATAGATGAGGTGCTCTGCCTGTAAACCGAAATGATCATGGGCCCTGCCATGCTGCAGCCTGGGAATGGGAGGCTGGTCTGGGATCTCGTATAGGCTCCGTGCATAGCTATGCCAAGTGCTCGGGTCTCGGATAGGTGTCTGCTGTCTCCTCTCTCTCAAATGTCGCCATGCCACTACACTGTCTCGACTCATGAGCAAATGGTAAATATCCCAATTCTGTCTCTCCTCCCAATCTTGCCGTTTGTGGCGAGTAAGGCTCTGCATGCGACGCTGTGCCTGTGTTTGTGTAATATCTCCTCTATGCTCTAAAATCCGTAGGTGCTTCCGTAGCTCACGACGGTCTGCATCATACCAGCGGTTATGGGGCATGGATCCTGTGCGTGGAGGATGCATATGTGTGCGGTGTGGGAAGCTGCGGAGAGCTGAGTCCTGTAGGATGGAGGTGATATGTGATGTAAGTGTGTCCAAAGGTGAGAATGGATCGAGGGAGAGTAGGCGGGTGTGTAAATGGTGTGCATAAATGTGTGAGAGCTCGTGTGTGAAGTGTATCGTGGTATGTATCTCAGTGGGTGAGGGAGGGTCTAATGGAATCGGAGATGAGAGTGTGAATGTAATAAATGTGTGGTCAGCACCGAGTGGGCGTCGTCCAATACTAAGTGAAGGGATGAGTGAAGCTCCAGAGGTAGTACCCAAAATGTAGTCGATTGTGCTCTCACCTCCCCCGTGAGGGAAGCAAGTAAATCCGCCTGAACCCGGCCACCGATTCATCCCGTTATATATAACGAGATGATGTCGACTGCCTAGCTCGAGTAGATGTCTGCCATAGCCGGTGGTGTCCTGACCCGTATCTGCCGATACTCTGTTGGTGCTAATCTCAACCTGGTCTCTGGCCCTCATGAGATGCGGGTGATCCATGTCATATGCCTCGCACTGATGCGACTGAGTGCGGCCATTGAAGTCCTCCATAAGGAAGACTTCACCAAGTGTGCTGTAATGTAGTATCTCATCTGAAAGTGCTGTGTATGGTGAGTCTCTATCTCGGATCGGTCCCCCAAGATCCTGTCCTGCGTATCGAGATCCGCCTGGTGGGAAGTAGCATATAGCAATGTAAATCGAGCTCCCCTGTGCTATCTCTATGCGAACCCACATGTATCGTGCCTCCTCATCTCTACCTATAATATGGATCCGGCTCTGTATCTCCTGTCGAAATACGATGGCCACTCCTCTCGATCCTCGCTCTGTACTCTGTCTCGTCGTAGTCCTGAATGCAGATTCCCAATGAAAACCTGCAATGCGTGGTAGACCTCTCTCCGGGCTCTCGTGTGTCTCTGTGATGCACGCAAAGTCATGTGATGCCAGGATCTCCTCGACTCTGTCTTGTCGCGTCCAGAGTGCCCCGTTGCAGTTCCACACTGCTCCTCTGAGTGGTGTCTCCGGGTGTAGTGATGTCTCATAGGCCGCATGGCCCTATTTGATAGGGCGTCCATCTATGAAGACCTTACCATCACGGTAAAAGGCCTTCCTCCCCTCTCGACGTGCCTGGAGTATCTGTGGCATGCAAGCGCGTCGGTGTGCCACCTGCATACGCGTGAGGTCCTCGTCCATGTAGAGGGTGCCGTCGGGTAGTCCACGTAGTACCGATCGACGTCTAAAAAAGGGGGTCCGTGCCTCCTCCGAACTCATCTTTAGGATGAGTGCTCGCAAACGTGATGTATCCCTCCCAACCCTCCATGCGTCTGTGTAAGGCATACTCTCGTATCCAAGTCGATGGCAAATGTCAATGGCGTCTGCCTCCGGTGATACCCCTTCGGGTAGGTCTGTAATCCGAATGTGAAGTCTTCGAGTGTGTCGAAGCCTCTCCTCCTCAAGTGTATCCTGGACTCGTGTGAGCTCTTCTTTCTGCACGTCTTCCCTAACTTCCTTCTTAACCCTTTTGTGTACTACTTCCACCCATGACTCTCGAGTAGATTCTACCTCCGTTTTGATTTCCTTCTTTATTTCTTCCTTGAGTATCTCCACGTTGGAGATCTCCCCCTCTTAGTTCATGTGCTCATAAGCTGTCCTCCAATGGTCTCTTTCTTCTGTGAGAGTCTTCACTTGTTCTTCCAGTCCTTTGACTTTATTCATTTCTTGTTCTTCGAGTCCTTTGAACTTTTCCATCATCTTTCGTATCTCCATATTGAGGTTTTGGTCTTCTTCCTTTTTGGCCTCTTTGAGAGCTTTAGCGATAAGGTCGTCCACTTCCTTCCGTTCCATGGGAGCCATTTCAAGGTTTAGGATTAGGGCTCGGGTAGAGAGAGAGAGAGAGAGAGAGAGAGAGAGAGAGAGAGAGAGAGAGAGAGAGAGAGAGAGAGAGAGAGAGAGAGAGAGAGAGAGAGAGAGAGAGAGAGGCGGCGGTGGGGGTTTCTTAGGGTTAGGGATTAGGGTTGGGTTTTGGAGTTAGGGTTAGGGTTTTGGGTTAGGGTTAGGGTTCATAGTACAAAGGCAGAGATTTAAATCGCTTATAAAAATCGGGATTTAAACGTTTTGATCGTTTTAATCGTTCCCACCTAAAAAAGAATCGCGATTTTTATTCTTCACCATTTAAAAAAAAAAATAAAATTAAAACTAAAACATACTGTATGCAGCATAACATATTAGCAAAAAGACATCCATGACTAAAACATACTGCATCAATGATCAATCATCATATTGTAAGTGTAATAGTGTATACATCCCGATCATCAATGATGAATTTGATATATGAGTCCAATCACCAATGTCATGGGCCATGGCCCCACGGCTCAAGCCTCATACAAATATCAAAATATATAGACTCTCTAGAGTCTAGAGTCTACATCCTCATCAAGATCCTCATCCTCATCCTCATCGAAAGAGCTAGTCCATGAGGATGATTCTTAGTCAAGTCCAAACTGTGCTGCTATAGTGGAAGCAGCCTCATCTAAATCCTCATCTGACCGTGATTCTGCAGAGATCTCTTCCCAATCCTGCGGCCCATCAACGTGCCGACTCGTACTAGCACCCCTACGGCCACGTCCTCGTCGAGATGCAAATTTGCGAGGATGAGACTCCTCCTGATCCTCGTGTGGTGTGCTGTCTCATCTGGCGGCGGTGAGCTGACTCCCACATATAGCCCTTAATCCTCGGTAGGCTCCTCCCCGGGCTCTCGTGTGTCTCTGTCAAGAAGATAATGTCTCTGCCCTCCATCACCTCCTCGAGGCGCCCTGGATGTGTCCATAAAGATCCATTGCAGTTCCAGACTGCAATGTGCACCTCTTGCTGTGCTGTCTCATAGGCCGCGAATCCCTAGTCAATGGGCCGTCCATCAATGATGACCCGACCGTCTCTGTAGAGGGCACGATGTCCCTCTCGTCTTGCCTGGAGGACACGTGGCATGCATGCCCGTATGTGCTCTACCTGCATCCGTGTGAGGTCGTCATCCAAATAGATGGGGGTGCCCGGTGTAGTGCGTAGTACCGCCCGTCGTCTGAGAAAGTCTCTCCTCCTGGCCTCATCTGAGAACTGAAGGATAAGTGCTCTTCTCCGTGTGGTGTCCCGTCCTGCTCTCCATACTCTGGTGAAAGGGAGAGGCTCATCCGCGCGGTATCCAAGTAATGTGCACAAACGACGCCCGTCCTGCTCTAGTGATCCGTCTGTCTCTGTGAGGCCGTAGACGCGAACATTGAGCCTGCGGGCCTGTCGCATCCGCTCCTCCTCAATGGTGGTATGCACTATGTGGATCTCCTCATGGTGGTTGTTCTTCTTTGCCTCCTGTCGAAGGTTCTTTTTGACAACCTCGACCCATCCATCTTTCTTAGTCTCAAGCTCGTTCCGCACCACCTCCATACACTCCTTCTTGATAGTCACCCGAATGTCCTCTAGATGTGGAGCGATCTCCCCCTCCTCGTGCATGCTGTCCAGTTTCGTTTTCATATCAGTAAGCGTAGTGTGCAACTCCTCTAGGTCCCGTGAGTGCTGCTTGCGGGTAGCGAGAAGCTCTTCCCGAAGGGATTCGTTTTCCATCTCCAAGGTTGCCACCTTGGCTTCGAGGGCGACAACTCTACGGGTAACCTCGTTCAGTGCAGAATCTCCTTCTTTCTTGTGTTTTCCTATCAACTCTCGGAGGGCATGCTCTAAGGTGGCCAACTGTTCGTCCAGCTTGGGAGCCATGAGAGAGAGAGAGAGAGAGAGAGAGAGAGAGAGAGAGAGAGAGAGAGAGAGAGAGAGAGAGAGAGAGAGAGAGAGAGAGAGTACTGATGCTTTTACAAGAGAAAGCAGGAAATGGAAAAGAGAAAGAGAGTAAAATAGGCAGATAGTGGACAAAAGTACAAAGCTGCAGAAACCCTAAAATAGAGTTTCAGAAACTTCAAAATTGAACTGTGGACATTGTAAAGCGAAGCTTCAGAAACCCTAAAACTGAGGTGCAAGAACCCGAAAACTGAACTACAGAAACCCTAAAATAAGGTGGAAACCCGAAAACAGAATAAGGTGGAAACCCGAAAACAGAGTCTCAAGAGGGAGAGACATTGTAATAAGGTGGCAAAACCCTAAAATAGGTGGCGAAAATCCTAAAACAGAATTTCAGAAACCCTAAAACAGACCTTCGCTGTGGGGAAAACCCTAAAGCGCAGCTTCAAAAACCCTAAAACAGAGCTTGAGAACCCTAAAAACAAACCTTCGGTGTGTCGAAAACCCTAAAACACAGCTTCAGAAACCCTAAAAACAGAGTTTCGAAAACCCTAAAACAGGTGACAAAACCCTAAAACAGGTGGCGAAAACCCTAAAACAGGTGACGAAACCCTAAAACAGGTGGCGAAAACCCTAAGAGAGAGAGAGAGAGAGAGAGAGAGAGAGAGAGAGAGAGAGAGAGAGAGAGAGAGAGAGAGAGAGAGAGAGAGAGAGAGAGAGAGAGAGAGAGAGAGAGAGAGAGAGAGAGAGAGAGAGAGAGAGAGGGAGGGAGGGAGGGAGGGAGAGAGGGAGGGGGAGGGAGGGAGGGGGGGAGGGAGGGAGGAAGAGAGAGAGAGAGAGAGGGAGGGGTAGAGAGAGAGAGGGAGGGGTAGAGAGAGAGGGAGGGGTAGAGAGAGAGGGAGGGAGAGAGAGAGAGAGAGAGAGAGAGAGAGAGAGAGAGAGAGAGAGAGAGAGAGAGAGAGAGAGAGAGAGAGAGAGAGAGAGAGAGAGAGAGAGAGAGAGAGAGAGAGAGAGAGAGAGAGAGAGAGAGAGAGAGAGAGAGAGAGAGAGAGAGAGAGAGAGAGAGAGAGAGAGAGAGAGAGAGAGAGAGAGAGAGAGGGGGAGAGGGAGGGGGAGAGGGAGGGGGAGGGAGAGAGGGAGGGGGAGGGAAGAGAGGGGGAGGGAGGGAGGGAGGGAGGGGGGGAGGGGGAGAGAGAGGGAGGGAGGGGTAGAGAGAGAGAGGGAGGAGTAGAGAGAGAGAGGGATAGAGAGAGAGATGGAGGGATAGAGAGAGAGAGAGGGAGGGAGGGAGGGAGGGAGGGGGAGGGAGGGAGGGAGGGAGGGAGGGAGAGAGAGAGATTAACGTCTTCTGGAGGCCAAACTTGGCCTATGAGACAAAAACCATGTACAAGTGTAGTAACCCTGTGTAGAGGATGAAATGAAATAAAAGGTATATCACGACACAAAGATATATATAAAGCTGGAAAAGGATGGGGAGATGTGGCTCTTACTCCCCAGATAGTGGCCACCTAATACATGGAGGACATGTGGGTAAAAGTGTGAGTAAAACACCCTAGCTACTGGTGAATGGGTGGAGGTGGGTGTAGTATGTGGTACATCGGGGGTGGTCTGAGTGCCTCCTGAAGGGAGACAACCCATGGGGTGGTGGTGCGCCTATGCTCCATCATGTGGTCGTAGGCTGTCCTGATGCGTGAGATATCCTCCTGATATAGTCGTGTCGATGATATCTGCCCATGCGTGGTTTGCGCCGTGCTCTCTGTGCTGCTGCCTGGTGGAGCCTGAGCCCTATAGATGGACCTCTCTGATGTAGCTCAGCTCGCTGAAAAAACTGGGTAATGGTCTGCTGCGTACTCACCCGTGGCTGATGTGTGGGCTGGATTGACCGATCTCGCCTCTCGTATGCTGCTGCGAGGAAGAGTCCCAAGCGTCGCTGGTCTCCCATAGTCATGCATAATTGGAGTGACTCCTCTATCTGGAATTGTGCTCGTAGGTCTACATATGCTAGGCATCTTATAACAAAATGCTCCTCACTCTCTACCTCTGTCTCGCATACTGGGCACCACCTCTCCTCATGGGGGACTCGCCTGGATCGACCCCTCTCAATCTCGAGCTGATGTGATGAAACCCGGAGCTGCCCAATGACGACTCGAAGCTGGTGGGGTAGATATGTCTGTATGTATCTCGGAATCTCGATGAAGCCCTCGTCCGATATATGTAGAAAATGCTCACGGTAATAGAGCATTTTTGGTGGCAATGTACCCCTTGGGCTCACCCATGTCCTCTGGATGTATGTATGCCATATCTCCTGACAAATGATCCTATTCCTCTCCTGATGAGAGAGCGAGTAGGTGGGTGCATGTGAGTCGTACTGTAGTGGTGGTAGCCTGTCTATGTCAAAGCCGTGGTGGGCCAGCCAGTCTCGTGTCTGTGCATACCATGAGGAGGTGTCGCCTGCTAATGCCATGTCCCGTGATGCCTGGAAAGCCCGATAAGCAATTTGCTTTGTATCCATGCTGCGGAGTTTGTGTAATAGGCATACTGTCTGGAATAGTGCCTCAACTAGCATCGGTGGTGCAACGAGCTCTGCTCTAATGATATCATGTGGTACTGAAGGCTTGCTCCAGATAAGTATGGAAATCATGAGGATCTGTGGCCTCTCTAATGCTATCCATACTGATGTGGCTAATCCTGGTCCCCATATGGCTGCCCCATACATGAGCGCTGGTGTAACCAAAGTGTCGAAGAGCCACCCTTTTGTGCGGGGCTCCTGAAAATATGCCTGGTGGCACTGTCTCTCCATCAAGGCAAGTGCTGCATACCCAAGTGTGATGTGGTCACGTGCTGCCTGAGACATAGAGAAGACCCGTGATGCTGCTGTAAATGTCACTCCCAAGTAAACATATGATCCGAGATCGTCCGGTATGTAGCTGGATCCATAGTATCTCCTCACTTAAGAATGGGCACTATGGTGTGCTCAGTCCATGAGTCAGGGAACCCTTCAACCAGTGCACGGTTGAAGAGGTGGGCAATGAGCGGTGCAAGGGTCGTGCCCCCATAGATGAGGTGCTCAGCCTGTAAACCGAAAAGGTCATGGGCCCTGCCATGCTGTAGATGGGCAATAGCGCGTCCCACCATAGTGGGTGTGAAGAAGTCAGATGTTGTAGGACGTGAGCTCTGTGGTCTGGGAATGGGGGGCTTGTCTGGGATCTCGTATAGGCTCTGTGCATAGCTATGCCAAGTGCTCGGGTCTCGGATGGGTGTCTGCTGTCTCCTCTCTCTCAAATGTCTCCATGCCACTGCAGTGTCTCGACTCATGAGTAAATGATAAATATCCCAGTAGTGTCTCTCTTCCCAATCACGCCGTTTGCGGCGAGCAAGGCTCTGCATGCGACGTTGTGCCTATGTGTGTGTGATATCCCCTCTATGCTCTAAAATGCGTAGGTGCTTCCGTAGCTCGCGGCAATCTGCATCATACCAGCGGTTCTGAGGCATGGAACCTCTGCGTGGAGGGTGTATATGTGTGCGGTGTGGGAAACTGCAGAGAGCTGAGTCGTGTAGGATGGTGGTGAACTGTGATGTAAGTGTGTCCAAGGGTGAGAGTGGATCGAGGGAGAGTAGGCGGGTGTGTAAATGGTGTGCATAAACGTGTGAGAGCTCGTGTGTGAAGTGTATTGTGATGGGTGTCTCAGTGGGTGAGGGAGGGTCTAATGGAATAGGAGATGAGAGTGTGAATGTGATAAGTGTATGGTCAGCACCAAGTGGGCGTCGTCCAATAGTAAGTGAGGTGATGAGTGAAGCTCCAGAGGTGATACCCAAAATGTAGTCGACTGTGCTCTCACCTCCCCCGTGAGGGAAGCAAGTAAGTCCGCCCGAACCTGGCCAGCGATGCATCCCGTTTTATATAACGAGCTGATGTCGGCTGCCTAGCTCAAGCAGATGTCTGCCATACCCTGTGGTGTCCTGACCCATATCTGCCGATACTCTACTGGTACTTGTAGGTGGTGAAATGAAGTGTGTGGGTACAGGGAATGCAAAATGCACTACTCCTGGAGAATATATAAGCACATGAACACATTACCAAAATAGACACTTATCACGAAACCTTCAAATCAACACTAGGAACCACACTTAGAGGTAAGGATCCAGCAACGGCAAGCATGGAGCACAACACCATACTAATTAGAAGGTCAAATACAACACAATGAGAAGACAAATGGTTATCTCGTACCACTATTAATCCGACTACAGCTGATCATACCAAGCAAGGGCATGAGAACGCAATCTCAGGGTATTCTTACACAATGGCTTCAAGGAAGCATGACGGGACTCCACTACCAGGAGCTCTAAGTTCACTCTCTCACTCTCAGCTTAACATATGGCCTATTCGTGCCCTGCATATCACATATCCCTTTCCCTCTTGAGGGTTCTCCTTTTATAGGAGAGAGGTGAGGAGTTGGTTACAACAGGAGAGTTTGTTCCATCGGGGTAGTGGGAAGTTAATGCATTAGGCGGTGACAAGAGTCAGCCTCCAGCCGCCCCTGCCTCAGTGTCGGACCATTTCGTGTAATGATGAGTGGCTGGGTCCGGACCCAACCCTGTGAGGTCATACAGTCGCCCAAATCTTCCATCCTGGTGCCCAACTCTAGATTGGGCGTGTGGTGCCTTGGCCACTATGCCTTGGCCACTGAAGCCTTGGCCACTCATGCCTTGGCCACTGAAGCCTTGGCCACTGAAGCCTTGGCCACTGAAACCTTGGCCACTGAAACCTTGGCCACTGATGCCTTGGCCACTGATGCCTTGGCCACTGAAGCCTTGGCCACTGATGCCTTGGCCACTGATGCCTGTCATCAATATTTGTTCTACAGGTTGCCCGCCACTAGTGTCTCTCCGTCTCGGAGAGATAAGGGAGTACAATACTCAGTTGTTACAACAAGAAAACATTTACAAAAAACAAAATGCAGTTATAACTAGAGGAGGCCGCGGCATAGTTGGTGGTCTCCAATATGGGTTAGGGACTTAGAGACAGGAGGGATTGGTCATAAGAGTCTAGAAGGAAAGAGGTGAAACAAGAGGTGGTTCCGATGTGTGGGTATGCTTGCCCAAATGAAGGATGATAGGAGTTGGAGAGGTCTGTAATTGAGGATGAAGGGAGGTGGTGAGGTCACTTAATTGACGATGAGGGGAGGTGGATAGGTTGCCTAAGTTACGATGAGGGGGTGGAGAGGTCGCCCAATTGATGATGAGGGGACTTGGAGAGGTCGCCCAATTGAGGGTGAGAGGAGGTGGAGAGGTCGCCCATGTTGAGAGAAAAGAGGAGAGGAGGAGGTGAGGACGCCCAAGGAAATGCCAAGGTGAAAGTGGAGGAGAGGTTGAGAGAAAGGAGGAGAGGAGGAGGTGAGGTCGCCCAAGGAAATGCCAAGGTGAAAGTGGAGGAGAGGTCGCCCATGTTGAGAGAAAGGAGCAGAGGAGGAGGTGAGGTCGCCCAAGGAAGGGCCAAGGTGAAAGTAGAGGAGAGGTCGCCCATGTTGAGGGAAAGGAGGAGAGGAGGAGGTGAGGTCGCCCAAGGAAGGGCCAAGGTGAAAGTGGAGGAGAGGTCGCCCATGTTGAGGGAAAGGAGGAGAGGAGGAGGTGAGGTCGCCCAAATTGTAGCTTGAGATGGAGTAGAGGTCGCCCACATTTGTCAAGGGTGAAGGATGAGAGGTCAATTGCCCATGTTGGTTAATAGTTTGAGATGGAGGAGAGGTTGCCCAAATTATCAAGGGAAAAGGATGTCGCCCAGGTTGGCTCTAGAGATTGAAAGGGAGTAAGGTCGCCCAAATTGGCACATTTGAGGTAGAGGAGGCTCGCCCAAGTGGCCATGGAGGTGAGTGAGAGGAGGCTCACCCATAGAGGTCATAGAGATGATTGGGAGGTAGGTTGCCAAAGGGGTTGCCCAAGATGAGGAGGTAGGGCCAAGGGAGGAGAAGCCTCCTTAGTTGGAGGTTAGTTGGCACCAAGATAGAAATCGGAGGAGTTGCCCGAGGTGGGATGTGGGATAAGTGGAGGGTCGCCCAAGGTGGAATCTTGGAGGAGGATGCCCAAGGTGGGATTTTGGAGGAGGGTCGCCCAAAGTGGAATCTTGGAGGAGGGTCGCCCAAGGTGAGATTTTGGAGGAGGGTCGCCCAAATTGGATCTTGGAGGAGGGTCGCCCAAGGTGGGATTTTGGAGGAGGGTCGCCCAAATTGGATCTTGGAGGAGGTTTGCCCAAAGTGGGTTTGGAGGAGGGTCGCCCAAGGTGGGATTTTGGAGGAGGGTCGCCCAAATTGGATCTTGGAGGAGGTTTGCCCAAAGTGGGATTTTGGAGGAGGGTCACCCAAGGTGGGATTTATGAGGAGGGTCGCCCAAACTGGCAAATTTGTACCCAAGGTGTATGAGGGAAGGTGGTCGCCCAAGGGAGAGGGATAGATGGTAGTCGCCAAGATTCTTGGAGAGAGAGGTAGATAGGTAGAGCACCAAGGGAAGAAGGTTGAAAATGGTAGTCGCTTATGGAGGATGGATGATATGGAAGTTGGATGCCTTAGAAGGAGAGAGGGTAGCCATTTTGGGAAAAGTTAGGAGTGGAGTAAGCTCAAATTGATATGTTGCCAAATTAGAGGTAGATAATGGAACTTGGAAGATAGAGGGATACTGGAACTTAAAAAAATAGACTCAATATGTTGTGCTCTTGCTCTACTCCTGCTGTTGTGCTCTTGCTCTACTCCTGCTGGAACTTAATTATTTACAAGACTGTTGTGCTCTTGCTCTACTCCTGCTCCACATAGAGCTTCTGCTTCAATTCCTTGACCAAGGGTATTATCAAGTCTTTATAGCTCCAGGCAAAGACATCTTTATGGTTATTCATGAAGGTGATTACTTCTATGAGAAGAGGGTGGTCCCATAACCAACTTGCCAGTAGAAGATTTTGTGGATGTTCTTCTTCCCCTAAGTTGACTTCTTTAACTGGCTCAAGAATTGCCTCTTCTTCATCTTTGAACAACATTTCCTTGGTGAATGCTGGACTATCATTGATGTTGATTTCCTGGGTCTTTTCCTGTGTCCATCCCATTGGAACTTCCGCCAATGGAAAAATGCTTTCCACTAGTTTTTCTTCTGTTTTGCTTGATTCAATCTTATCTTCCCCTTCAACTCCTTTTGGAATTTTACCTCTTCGAAAATCTTTGGCTGGCTCGCCCATGACTACAGACTCCACAATAATAGGTTCATCTGCCTCTTTATTCATGATTGCTACTGTGAAGCATGTAACATTGTTGGTCTCTTCTATCCAATCCATGATGTCCCCTAGTTCTTCATTGGATAGATTTTCTCCTTCATCAGCTTCTTCCTTGATGTCATGTGGTGTCGTCTCACATGGTTCTGTGTGAGACGTTCCGGATGCCCATTGAGCCGCCCAGCCAATTGTAGGAGTAGCCCAAGGTGCTGCCCATTCAGGTGCCCAATGTGGGGATCTTTGAGCAGAGAATGGAGCCCAAGCTTCTGGAGGCTGAGACACCCAGCTTGGACTATGAGGTGGAGTCGCCGAGCTGGAGGAGGGTGGAGGCTGCGCCCAAACTGAAGGTTCAGTCGCCCAGTTATTGAAGGGTGGAGGTGGAGTCGCCCCAGCTGGAGGAGGGTGGAGGCTGCGCCCAAACTGAAGGTTCAGTCGCCCAGTTATTGAAGGGTGGAGGTGGAGTCGCCCAAGTTTGATTAAGAGTTGGAGAGGGAGTCGCCCAGTTGGGAAGAGAAGAAACTGACACCTCTTGATCTTCCAAAACCCATGGTGGAGGAGAAGTGGCCAAAATGTCTGCTCCCTCTGGTATGGTTCGTGGTTCCTCTTCTCTAGTGCTATTATTTTCTTCCTGTGCATTCTCCTCTGGATGTAGAACAACTTGAGAAGTACCTAGGGCTTCATCTGGTCCTCCTTCCATGTGGAGTTGTCTCATCACCTTGTCTGGTCCGGCCACCCATAAGGTATCACTTCCCCAGTCATGTACCGCTTTACTGTGGCGTAGCCAAGGTCTTCCTATCAGCAAAGGAAATCCTCCCTTCACCTTAGGGAGTGTTATTACCACAAAGTCCAACACAAATTTTAAGTTATGTATGATGACTTCAACCTTTTCCACTATGCCTAATGGGCTTACTTTGCTTTGGTCTGCCAGTGATACTGTAAAGTGAGCATCTTTAGTTGGTCTCAGGTTTAGCCATGTCATGGTGTACTCCGGCATCAGATTAATACCAGATCCTCCATCAACTATCACTCCTACCAAGGGAGTTCCCTTGATACTTACAGTTAGTCTAGGACTCTTGTAATCAGTGAGAGGTGCCATCCTAGATGGTTCTGAGCTATAAGTTGATGGTACAGGTGTTTGTTGAGAAGTTAGGGAAGTGAAGCCTTGCCCGCCACTTAATATGGTGCCAGGGTCTAACCCATTTATGGCAGCCATTACTTCTCCTCTGAATCCAGGACTCATTGCTAACAAGTTATATAGAGATACCTGTTGGTAGGTGCTCTGCAAGACTTGAACTGCCATGAGGAAGCCTTCTTGGCTGTTCCTTGAAGTAGATCCATGCTGGAATTGCCTTAGGTCCTCCTTAGATACTGCATATGCTTTGTCAATAACTTGCTCATTAGTATCTTTATCTCTTCCCAGTGAGATTTTTGCTTTGTCTTGGTGGTGGTTGGCTCCATGAGAAGGTTCATGCTCCATGGTCTTTTTCCCTTTGTCTTTTGATGAATCTGTTGCTTCTTTTGCAGCATCTTTCAAAGCTACCTTCTGTTTTTGTGCCCTAGTCATGACTCCGGAAAGTTCCTCGAGTTGGACTACTCGGGCGCTTGGGGAGCCTACATTGCCCTTATCATTAGATACTGTGATCATATGCAGGGGGCAAGAGTTACCTGGCGTGCTTGTAGAAGGCATTGACTTTGGGCAGTCCTTCGTGTAATGATCTCTTGTTTCAGGACAATTTTTGCATGGTGGAGCATCCTCAGGAAGCGAACATTTACTTTGGAAGTGTCCATACTCCCCACATCTGTAGCACATTATAGGCCTAGGTGGTCGATTCTGACGAGGTCTACCTTCTTGCCGTTGAGGTCCTTGATTGGTGTAGAAAGTTGTTACTGGAGGCGTTGTAGTGGATGGTAATGGTGGCTGCCCCAATAAAGAGGATTGAGCCACTCCTACCCATTGAGCTACCGGAGGTTGCCCTGGCATCATAGTCTGATTTCCAAGACCCTTTAGAAAATAACAATCCTTGGCCTCATGGCCACCCTTGCCACAGAACTAGCATGTTAGCTTCCTTGGACATTCGTGAGGTGTGTGTCCTTGGGTACTACACAGAGAACACCACAGTCCAGTTCTTACCTCCCTTAGTGTCTTGAGTTCTTCAAGCTCTTGTCGTAATTGAGCGAGACCTTCTGAAGTTCCCTTGTCCTCTTCTCGATTCCTTTGCAGCTTCAAGGTCTCTAGTTCCTTCCTCAAGGCTGTCACCATGTCTTCATCTTGGGGGAAGGTTTTTCCCGGATGTGCTCCAAAATGGACTCGTGCAGCCTCAATCCTTGTGGCAGCTGCTTCGAATTCTCTCAAAGTGGAGTCGGGTCTCAACAGCTCTCTTAACTTCTGCTGGGTGGACTTCGGCAAGGCCTTCTCCACCCACTTCTTGACAAGGAAATCTCCTGGTGGTTCCGGCAATCTTGCTACTAGTGACCTTGCCCGCGTCATAAGTTCTGAAAATGATTCTCCCATATGCAAGATTAGATTCTCAAGTTCATCCAAGGTTCTTTCTGTAGAGTTACCTGGTCGGAATGCATCTGTAAACTCGGTCCTCAATGCTTCCCATGTCTGGAAATGGTTTTCCGCGTACTGGCTGAACCATTTGTCCGCCAGTCCTTCAAGAGTCGATGGAAAGAGAGCAAGGAATGCGTCCTGTCGTTGTTGTAAGCCTCTGCTCTTACAAGTTGAAAGAAATCTTCGTACATGATCTTCGGGATCTTCATTAGCACCTCCATGAAATGAAGAAAATCTGATATTGATTCTTGACAAAAGAGCGGAAAGCTCCTCTGCCATTGCCTTGTTAAGAAGAGTGCGTTGAGGTAGAGTCTTTTGAGTTTTAGTTTTGTCGTCTAACCCTTCTACTCTAGAGACTAGGTTTGAATCTAACCCCTCGATTCTAGAGACCAGGCCAGAAACAGAGAGACTTCTTATGGGTGTTTGAAAAAAATCTGGCCGTCTTCTTTGATAACACTTGATTGGTGTCTTCTTAGGGTTTAGCTGCCTCTCCTTGCTAGTTCTGGTGTGGGTCATGGACCATTTTTGGAACTACTTCTGCAAGAGGAGTTCGCCCCAAGGGAGAGGTCGCCCGGGAGAAGTCTTCGCCCAAAAGAGGTTACTCCAGTGGGAAGTTGGAGGAGGAGAAGTTGACACCCAAGGGGCCAACACGGAGGATAGGAAGAGTGGTCGCCAAGCCAGGAGCCGGAGAGGAGGTGGAGGAATAGTCGCCCAGAAGCCAAGAAGGAGGATGAGGGGGAAGAGGGCGGTCGCCTAGGAAACCAACAGAGGAGGAGGGGTCGCCCAAGAATCCAAGAGGAGGAGAGTCGCCCACCAAAAGTGAGAAGGATGAGGAGTAGTCGCCCAAAATTGAGAAAGATGAGGAGAAGTCGCCCGGAAGGTAGGGAGGAGTAGGAGGAAAAAGGGCAGTCGCCCAAGAGGGTAGGAAGGGGGAGGAGGGGAAAAAGTGGCTCTGGGTACTCAATCTTAGACAATTACTCAAAGGGAAGGGTACTTAAGTCTTAAGTGATTTCTCAAATAACGAGAAATCTCCAGAAGCCCTGTCCCACCGGGCGTGCCAAATTTTCACCTGTAGGTGGTGAAATGAAGTGTGTGGGTACAGGGAATGCAAAATGCACTACTCCTGGAGAATATGTAAGCACATGAACACATTACCAAAATAGACACTTATCACGAAACCTTCAAATCAACACTAGGAACCACACTTAGAGGTAAGGATCCAGCAACGGCAAGCATGGAGCACAACACCATACTAATTAGAAGGTCAAATACAACACAATGAGAAGACAAATGGTTATCTCGTACCACTATTAATCCGACTACAGCTGATCATACCAAGCAAGGGCATGAGAACGCAATCTCAGGGTATTCTTACACAATGGCTTCAAGGAAGCATGACGGGACTCCACTACCAGGAGCTCTAAGTTCACTCTCTCACTCTCAGCTTAACATATGGCCTATTCGTGCCCTGCATATCACACATCCCTTTCCCTCTTGAGGGTTCTCCTTTTATAGGAGAGAGGTGAGGAGTTGGTTACAACAGGAGAGTTTGTTCCATCGGGGTAGTGGGAAGTTAATGCATTAGGCGGTGACAAGAGTCAGCCTCCAGCCGCCCCTGCCTCAGTGTCGGACCATGTCGTGTAATGATGAGTGGCTGGGTCCGGACCCAACCCTGTGAGGTCATACAGTCGCCCAAATCTTCCATCCTGGTGCCCAACTCTAGATTGGGCGTGTGGTGCCTTGGCCACTATGCCTTGGCCACTGAAGCCTTGGCCACTGAAGCCTTGGCCACTGAAGCCTTGGCCACTGAAACCTTGGCCACTGATGCCTTGGCCACTGATGCCTTGGCCACTGAAGCCTTGGCCACTGATGCCTTGGCCACTGATGCCTGTCATCAATATTTGTTCTACAGTACTCATCTCCTCTGGGTCTCTGGTCCTCATGAGATGTGGGTGATCCATATCGTATGCATCGCACTGATGTGATTGAGTGCGTCCATTGAAGTCCCCCATAAGGAAGACTTCACCTAGTGTGCTATAATGTAGTATGTCATTTGAAAGTGCTGTGTATGGAGAGAGAGAGAGAGAGAGAGAGAGAGAGAGAGAGAGAGAGAGAGAGAGAGAGAGAGAGAGAGAGAGAGAGAGAGAGAGAGAGAGAGAGAGAGAGAGAGAGAGAGAGAGAGAGAGAGAGAGAGAGAGAGAGAGAGAGGGAGGGAGGGAGGGAGGGAGGGAGGGAGGGAAAGAAAGAAAGAAAGAAAGAAAGAAAGAAAGAAAGAAAGAAAGAAAGAAAGAAAGAAAGTGATATTAACGTCTTCCGAAGGCCAAACTTGGCCTATGAGACAAAACCATGTACAACTGTAGTAACTCGTGTAGAAATAAAAGGGAATAGTACTAGCTACACAAAACTGTGTAGGCTGAAAAAGGATCGAAATAACCACAGGATAGTGTATCGAGTGATGGAGAGGTAGTGAGAGAGAGAGGTAGTGAGAGAGAGAGAGAGAGAGAGAGAGAGAGAGAGAGAGAGAGAGAGAGAGAGAGAGAGAGAGAGAGAGAGAGAGAGAGAGAGAGAGAGAGAGAGAGAGAGAGAGAGAGAGAGAGAGAGAGAGAGAGAGAGAGGGAGAGGGAGAGGGAGAGGGAGGGAGAGAGAGAGAGAGAGAGAGAGAGAGAGAGAGAGAGAGAGAGAGAGAGAGAGAGAGAGAGAGAGAGAGAGAGAGAGAGAGAGAGAGAGAGAGAGAGAGAGAGAGAGAGAGAGAGAGAGAGAGAGAGAGAGAGAGAGAGAGAGAGAGAGAGAGAGAGAGATTTTATTTTATTATAGTGGAAGGCTAATAGGAAGGTCAACCCTGGATCTCTGTTTGATTATGATCTTAACAACTCCACGTGGGTTTGGATTTGGTTGGATGAATGGTTGAACGGAGAACAGAAGAAGGCTGCTGTGCTGTGTGGGGAAATCCAAAGAAGCACGAAAAAGGCCACTTCTCAGTCTGGGGAAATCCAGAAAAGTATACAAAAAGTGAAGGAGACTGCTCATGTAAAAAAAGTTCCTAGGAAAGGGCCTGTCATGCAGACTCAAAAAGATTTGAAGGTCATTGCAGAAAAATCAAATGAACATAGAAGGATGATAACACGTCGAGGATCACCCAGCAGATTTCGCTTGGCCAGGTCATCTGTAGGAGGTAAGGGCAAAGGCATCAAAATGTTGTCTCCAAAGTCAGAGTTCACCTGAAATCTGAAATTCCTCTACAAACATGATGCAAGATCCTACGATGGATTTGTAAGCTAAGGTAAGCCAGCATTATGTTCCATGAGAATCATCATAATGTTTGTTTGTCTGCAGTTGTGTGTTGGAACTTTTAAGCTTTTGTTGAAAATTCACATCCCAGGAAATGCTGAGTTTGGTCCCTTACACATGATTGTACTTCTGCGTTGTTGTTCTTCTTCAATGTTTCTTCTTTGGGATGTTTGGCATGATCTTGTGTTCTGGATTTCTCTTTTTCTTGAGTGGTCAGAAGAAACCAAGAGATGTGCATCCTAACTAAGGCATGTCTGGTTCTGTACATGCCTAAACATCTGTACTGTTGTCCTTCAAATGCTTCTTCTTTAAGATGGTTAAGCATGATAAAATCTTTTTGTCGAATCCCCAAGGAACCCACCAAATAGAAGTTTTATTCAGTGGGAGAGATGAAATGTTCAATAGAACTGTTCAAGAAATGGTTAATCAGAGTTAGCAATTGCACACTTCACTAACTGCATCATATTCTTCTCATGGCTGGATGCAGCGTTCCTGGAGTTGTCATATTATCCAAAGTCACTAGTGTGAGTTCAGAAGGTTTCTATTGTGCAGCCCAATGGCTTAATTTGCATGCTTTTTCATCACAGAATCCACAATGGATAATTTGTTTCAACCTCCCAATTACTATTTAAATCATAAACGGTCGATTTGATCTGATGTTAAGAACATACTGAATGGTTGCAATGAAGTGGTTATTTAATCCAACAAGGGTATATAAGACACGGTTTAGGTTGAAGAATACTTTATGAAATCTATACTTCAAAATGCAAAGGCCATTTTTCACATTTCTAACATGAAAGCTTAGGGGAACCTTTCATAGCAAGCATTGTGTTTGTTGGTTAGAAGTGATTCCAACATCCAGTGTAACCCAAGTGCCTAAAAATGCTACCTTTACTAAGTCATGTGCCCTATGGAGACACATCAAAATTATTAGAATCAATAAGAATCAATTGACATTTGCCAAGTTTATTTGACAATCCCAAAGTGTATAGAAAACGTGCAAGTAGTGATTAGAAACAGACGATGATCCACCTTTAAGGAAAAGTGAAGTGTCAATTGCGAATCCCATGCCTACTATGATTTTCTCACCAAGTCCGATAGAGTGCAAACCATCATCCTAAGATTGAGAGTTTGAGATTATCAAAAAATCCACCATCCTAAGATTGCATGTATTGCACAATTCAAGAATGAACCCTTCTAGGACTTTGTGGGTTGTGGTGTTGTGTCCTACCCGTTACATCCCCAATAACTTTATACAATATGTTGAGTATATTGAGTATATTGATAGGATGTTAATCTACTACATATGCTAGTTCTATTTTAGGAACGATAACACCAACATCTTCCTTTATGGAAGAGAACATGTATAGAGCTATCCAAATTTCATTAGCAATAGCAAGCACCATATATTTAATATATTCCCAACAACTGAACATGAATTTCTTTGTATGATCATCTATTCCAAATGTACCATTATTAGCTATATGTTATAAAGCACAATGCTGCTCCTTATCTTCAAAATTTCTATCCAACATAAAGTTAATGTATTACTTTGAACAAGGATTGTGCGAAGTTGTTATGAACACAATGAAGGATAGAGATATGTTAGTTTTGCATTGTGTACAACACATTATGGTGGAATACTTATGTCTTTCCTTATAAACTTATCTTGTTCACCTGAGAGAAATGATTACCTTTGTTTTATGTATGGATGGACTTGCTCCATTTGCCATGTTATCTTTGGTATAATGTTGTGGATGTGGACAAACCATTAGGTAAAGTCTCTTTTGTTCCAGCACCATCATCAACTTTGGGCCATCATGCTATGTGTACTATTTTATGCCATTTATTTCTCCCCATCTCCATAGCTATATCTCGTGAAGGAGTGGGTCTTGCATTTGTACATATCAAAAGTGTTAACATGATAGAAACATGCTTTTAGTGTAGTAAGCTAGCACAATTTTTTGGTAATTTTCCTATGATAGATCAAGGTATTGCTTGGTCGACTTTTTGGTAGACCCTATTGTCTCTTCCACCATTTTATCATAAGGCCTTGGTCTAAGCTTCCATGTGCTCTAAACAAGATAAACGGAAAAGGTGAAGGAGTGATAAATCAACTCTCTTCTAGGAAATTAGATGCCATAATGTATTGGTTGAATAAAATTTTTTCGATATTCTTTCATCGACTTTGACATTGTTTTTGAAGGGGAAAAATGCTTTTCAAGTGCAAAAAATGTGCCTTCAAAGTGGCTAGTCTTGATGAAGATAATTCTATATGAGTTACATATAATTGAAAAAAGAGAAAATGGCATGTAAACATGGCTTCTTCCTACATGAAGATGCTCCACTTGAATACATTATTCATAGTTGAACATTGGTGGTATGGAGCTAGGGGATGGTTCCATGTGGATGGTTGGTCTTCTCATCAACCTCTAGATTACCATCATGAAGCTTGTAGTTTGAAATGTCAGAGGCATCAACTCTATTGATAAATAGAAGATGCTTTGGCAATGGATTGCACAACATTGTGTAGACGTTTGTTGTTTGCAAGAACACAAGGTCCATTGTAAAAAGGGTAAAGAAAAACCACAAAAGAATTTTTATTTTCATATGTTGATATCTCTTCGTCTCATTTGGATTCCTTTGTCATACAATATTCCTTAGAATCTTATATTTGTTTTAAATGTTCCATCATGAAGGCTACTTGCTTACATATTTATATGGAATGGTCAAACTTACTTTTTGTCTAATGTATATGTTATCTTTTCTCATGGGCGACAAATAGACATGATGTGCCGTCACATTTTTTTACTTGGCTTATGAAAGCTTTTATTATGGTTTAATGCCTAGAAGACTTCCATTTTACTTCTCGTATGTTGTCAACCCTAATTTCTTGAACATATGGCACGAGAGATACCTTTCCTCACATGGTTATATTTATTGTTCCCCATCACATCATCATGCTTGGCCCATGTTGGATTGCATTTATTATTGTAATGATACTTTAGATATACAAACCTAAGTTTTTTTTGTGATTCCATATTTATATGTTTTGATTGTACACCACTGATCTCAATCATTGCTAAGTATGCACGTTTTGGATCACATTCATGTCATTTACGTCAACCATTAAAAGTTAACTACCCAATGATTTGGATTTCTTTCCTCAAAGGCAAAGTATTCTCTTGCATAATAGTTTCGATATGCATTTTTGTTGTTACATGATGGAAACAATTTATATACTATATGAAATATGCTATTGAAGATCATGGTAATCTTTTTGCTTAGATCCAAAAACAGAGACATGCCTTGGCTCAAGATCACACTACTTTTTAATAATTTCACTCATGATTCCCCTGACTAAATAGGTATATGTTGAATTATGTATGGATTTTCATATTTTATATTTGCATAAGGTATAGGAACTTCAATGAGTAGAGATGTTGATTCATTGTTTTGATCATAGAGACATTGATTGTACATCAAGTAATTCTTTAATCATGTGCTAAAAAATACGTAAATTCCTTATATCTTGCATTGAGGTTATGAATGGATCTTTAATACCACTAGTTAACTCATATGTGCCACTCATAGTTTGGTAAAGTGATGAGTAGCTTTTGGTCATTCCCCTTTTGTACGAGGCACATGATATGGACTCCATTCTCCCTCTTATATTGAACTATCTTCCTAGTCATGCAAGAGTCAACTTGTTGAGTAATATCAACTATTGAACGAAACTTTCTCTTGAGGCAAAGCATTGCTCATGACAATGAAAAAAGAAAACTTTTGTGACATCTTTGTTGTGTTGAACAACTATCTCGACTTCACTAATCACTTTGCAATTTCTATTTGAAGCACCTTGCAAAATACAATTCATGGATGAAAGTAATTGTTGTTGTGTTGAGGGAGCTCATTATCATAAGCTGCATTACGCTATAAAATTATTTTAGTAGCAAAAGTTTTCATGGGTTTATAGACAAAACTATTCATAGTTTCATATATGAGGTGGTCCTTCCATAAGGAGAGGGTCAACAAGAAGAGCTTGTCCATGTATGGGAGCTGATGATGGATGCATATTATTTACATGTGCTTGAAAGGAGGGAGATGACAAAAGGGGAGTTGATGAGGTTGCCATTCTTAATAGAGCTTAAGTAGAAAAACTACCAAATTGAATATATGGGAAATTTGTTGGAAATGGTAGAATACAAAGAAGGGAAACATGTTGTGTATGTGCAAACAAGACTAAACATGTAGTGGGTACAAAGATGAGGTGAATACATAGATAGTGCATGCTATGTATATATAGATATGATCATAAATAAGAATGAAGCAAGAGGAAGTGGGGGTAATAGATGATGTTAAGCAAACATTAGAAATCACAACTAAGAATAATGTGCAATAGCAGGAGATCCTCAAGTGGTAGTACATCGGGCAAAGATTAAAAGCGAACAAACACACATGATGTACAACACATATGGCAATGGTAGAGAAGGATTCCAAGCCATGGAAGCAATGAGGTAGAGACTTAGTCCCAAAGATCACATGATCTCCTCTCTATTAAGATGAGCTACCCTACATAAACATATACATGCATGTACGCATGCATACATACTTTTTTTTTTGAGAAAGTACCTCTATTCTTTCTTAAGAAAATCTACAAGAATCTTGGAGGTTCTATATGTATAAGGCTCATAAGAGCCAACTAAAGGAATATTGGAGTTAGACGTCTACGGAAGCACGTGAAAAGCACAAGGAAGAAGAAGAAGCTTGGAGCACAACACACAATATTGAATGTATTACTAGCGAATGTACAAAGATAAGTAGCCCTTTAGGGAAAATAGGCATATATACAAGCCGGGAAAAAAAAAACCTCCTAAAGAGGGAGAAAAGTGCCTCGATGGTCCTAGAATGTTCACACACATCACTACCTAAATATATCAACAAATCCCCCCCTGGGAATGATGCGGTGAACAAGGAGCTGGCACTCATGTATAAGGAAGTGCCAAGCTATGTGGAAATCACTCCACAAAAGGAAGTAAGTCCAAAGCTTTGCGGAAAGCTTCAAACTTCTCCCTAGGTAGAGCCTTCGTGAAAAGGTCTGCAATGTTCTCTTGCATGGGCACATATGCCAAGCTGATCTCCCTAACAGAGAACCTCTCTCTGACATAGTGATAATGCACCTCAATGTGCTTAGTGCGAGCATGGAACACAGGGTTCCTCGCAACTGCCAATGCGCTCTGACTGTCAATGAAGATGATGGTGGCAGAAGATTGACCAACACCCAAATCAGCCATAAGGTGTCTCAACCACACACACTCAACAGTTGTTGTGAAAGCTTCCCTTTACTCAGCCTCACAACTGGAAGTGGCCATAGTAGGTTGCTTCTTGCTCAACCAAGATATACATGAGCTACCAAGCATGAAGCAAAAGCCACTAGTGGATACACAAGTAACAAACTGAATATCTGGTCGAGTAATGCATAAGTAAATCAAGCATCCAACAGCCTTCTGATAGAGAACAACATCAAATGCATCTCCAACATCATGAAGACTCAATTATAAACCTGTCTCCATAGGAGTGGTAATAGGCTTACAGTCTTCAAGGCTAAATGCTCCAATAATGTATCAATATATTTCGTTTGACACAGCCATTCCACCATCAACTTGCATAAACTGAATGCCCAAATAGTGATGCAAATGCCCCAAATCAGACATCTCAAATGAGGCATGCAAATCAGCCTTAAAATCAGCAATATGCTTCTCAATAGGACCAGTGAGTAGCATGTCGTTAACATAGACAACAATGATCAAAAGAACATCATTAGCACGCTTAACATATAAGGTGCTTTCAGTTGGACTATTCTCAAAACCATGTGCAATCAGATATGCATGTATTTTCTCATACCAAGCACGTGGTGCTTGCTTTAAACCATATAATACCTTCTTTAACCTGCACACCTAGTTTTCATGCCCTTTCTGGACAAAGCCACGTGGATGAAAAACATACACTTCTTAATGCAAGTCACGATCCAGAAATGCAGTTTTAATGTCCAAATGATGTACTTCCAACCATGATGGGCTGCAAGCGCATATATGCTCTGAACAGTAGTCATATGACATGTAGATGGTGCAAAGGTCTCATCAAAATCAATGCCTCTTTCCTGTGCATAACCCTTTGCAACAAGCCTAGCCTTATACCTATCAATTGTACCATCAGGTTTACTCTTCAACTTGTATACCCACTTAGTGCCAATGGCCTTCTTGCTAGGAGGCAAGTCACATAAAGACCAAGTACCATTCTTCATAATTGCATCATATTCAGATTGCATAGCAGCCATCCAATTTTCTAAATTTTGTGCTTCATCAAACAAAATAGGCTCATTCTCATCATAGAGACTAGATGCAGCCATAACATAGCAATCTGATGCAAAACAGGCACTATGAGAGCCTGAACGAGTACGATATGATAGAGTTGCATCTAATTTGCTATCACGCAAAGTCTGCACCAGCCATTTTGGCATAGTTTTTGCCTGCTCAATATCAGCTCTCTCATCAACTAGTGCATCATGTAAATCTGCATCAGAAATGGGATGATCTGCATCATCACATGAAACCTGCAAAGGCTGAGAAGTTGCCTCATTGGGACCAACACTAGACTGTCCACCTGTAAAAAGAGGCAGCAAAGTACCATACATGTCTTTGGAGCTAACAGATTCTTAGTACATGAAAGCAATGGCTGAATAGCATCTTCCACAAAAACATCAAGGCTAACCAGAATGCGTTTAGTCTGTGGATGATACAGACGATAGCCTTTACTTTCAGAAATGTACCCAACAAAAATACATTTTACTGCTTTATCATCCAATTTTCTATGATGCCAAACAACAAAAAACACGCAGATGAGCAACATATGGCTTGCGAAATGTCAAGCCTCATATGGAGTGATAGATTGTAGTGCTTTAGTGGGACACCTGTTCAGTACATATGCTGCACACATGACAACCTCAAGCCAGAAACTATGTGGTAAAGCCTGACTCTTGACCATACACCTCGCCATCTCCATGAGTGACTTGTTCTTTCGTTCAAAAACTTCATTCTGTTGAGGTGTATATGGCACTGTACACTGATGTTTTATCCCACATTCAATCTGAAATGCATTAAAATCAGAAGACATATATTCCCCCCCTCGATCAGAACGAAGGGTACCCATTTTCTATACTGACAAGTTTTCAGCCAAACCAAAAACTGTTTGAAGCACATGAACACTTAAGACTTTGCCTTTAGTGGATATACCCATGCATGCTTGGAAAAATCATCGATGAAAGTCACAAAGTAAAGATAATTCCCAAAAGAAGGTGTCTGCATAGGACCATAGACATCACTATGTACAAGCTGCAATTTTTGAGTAGCCCAAACTGAACCATCTTTTGGAAAGGACGAGCGCTGCATTTTGCCCAAAATACATCCTTCACAAATTTTTTTTCTAGGTGCCTCGAGTCTAGGAAAAGAGGACACCATTTCAGATTTCTGCAGGCATAGCAAACTAGCAAAATTCAGATGACCAAAGCGTGCGTGCCAAAGCTTTGCATCTGACATAGCCTGCAAATCATTTATTGCATATGCCAAATCATTTATAGATCTTTCATAGTCTATGAGCTTATACAGCCCACGACATAAAATGCCAAAAGCAATAATCACATCGCCATTTGACAGATCATGAACTGTACATCTGTCATCAACAAATTTCACAACCAAGCCAATCTTGGCTAATGCAGAAACTGATAACAGATTTTTCTTGATCCCTGGCACAAACAAAGCATCTGACAAAGTGAAAGAACTACCATCAATAGTAGTCAAAATGATCTTACCAACTCCCATAACAAGATAAGAGGAGTTGTTGGCACATGTAACAATATTCCCTGTAGGGGCATGCTTGAGTGAAGAGAAGAAACTGCGTTGCAAGGTAATATGTTTGGTCGCCCCACTATCAAAGTACCAAACATCTGAGTCTACCGCAGACATGCACTGTTCATGAGAAGATGGGTCAACACTGCAAACAGTAGTAAACGCCCATTCTTCTTCTTGCACAAGATTAGCAGACTCTGTTTTTGGTGTAGAGGCCTCTGCAACAACCATTCCAGCCTCTTTAGCAGCCAGTTTTGGACAGTTCTTTAGGATATGATCATTCCCTTTACAGTACTTGCAAAACAATTTCTGCTTTTCTGATTTTTTTCTCATCTTTATCTTGGTTCTTTGAATGTGCAGCATTTGCAGATTTCTGCTTACTAGTTGAAGAGCTCCATTTTCGTTTGCCCTTCTGACTAGCCAAGAAATCTTGATCTGCAACACATATAATGGACCTGTTCTGCCTCGACTCATCTTCCTGCAACAGAACAAAGACTAACTCCTCAAATGAGAAGGCATTGGATTGCCTTTCATCATTAACCGAAGAGTAGAAGCAAAACTCTGATATGAATCAGGAAGACCATTCAGAACGGTCTCCACATGTGAGCTATCTGGTATAACCTCATCAGTAGAAATCAACTATTCCTTCAAGCCTTTGATCTTCGTTAGGAAACTATCCATACAATCACCTTCATTCATGTGCTCATTTCCCAACTGTTTTAAGAGGTAAGCAACACGAGCCTCATTCCTAGCTTAGTACAATATGGTAAGTGTATCCCAAGCATCCTTAGTTGTCCTGCAAGAGCGAATATGAGGAATAATGGCACGTTTGACAGACAAACCTATCAATGCATGTGCTTAGGCATCTCTGCCATCCCAGCGAATCTGCTCTACAGTAGGTGCAACAAAAATGGCAACACGAAGAGGCATATGCAGAATATCGTCATCTTCGACACCTTCTGCATCAGCTTCAGTACCTGCAGTTGTAACAGTTGCACGTGTGATAGGACGTTTTTCAATACCCTACACAATGTTCCACAGTCCTTTTGCAACCAATACATGTCGCATCATATATGCCCATAACGGGTAGTTGGTACCATCCAACTTATCCTCAACAGCCAACATACATAATACATCACTGCTTTCAGCCATGGCCGATGACTAAAATACTTTGATGCAGAAAATTGACTGTATCTCAAAAAGTTGAACAGAACTGCCCAGACAAATTCTGCTACACCTGTAGCAGACTTCGAGACGCTTATACTGGCGAACAAAAACTGGTATATACCTTTGGCACAAAAAGATGAAATAGCCTGCAAACTACTGTGATACTATGTTCGGAGGCCGAAACGAGCTGAGATTGCGATTTTAGCACCACAGAGTGAAGTAGTTTTGATCTCGAAAACACGCTGAGTATGCTCACCAAAATTTGTGGGATTTTGAGACTGCAAACGGAGGAGTGTCGATGACGGCCTAGATGAAGCGACGACCTGCTCTGATACCAATTATTGGAGTTAGACGTCTACGAAAGCACGCGAACAACACAAGGAAGAAGAAGAAGCTTGGAGCACAACACACAATACTGAATGTATTACTAGAGAATGTACAAAGATAAGTAGCCCTTTAGGGCAAATAGGCATATATACAAGCCGAGGGAAAAAAAACCTCTTAAAGTGGGAAAAAAGTGCCCCGGCGGTCCTAGAGTGTTCACACACATCACTACCTAAATATATCAACAAGGAATGCATGGATGATGATCTAAGCATGTGTATGCAATGGGTTGTTAGGTTCCATTACATAGTAGGAGATGAACTATGAGAAAACTTGGTGACATGTGGTCACAAAACAAGCACTTCTTTCAAGGATAAGTGTATTATGGGACTAAGAAATAAACCAAAGAATCTAGAATCTTAATTGGTTGCACATCCTTTCAACATCAAGATTTGTGATAAGAAATAGTCCAAAGATGAACTTGTGAACTAAGAACCTTAGATATACATTTGTGAGTCAATATTTTAGGTCATCCCACCATATTCTCACTCAAAAGATGTATCAAAACATATGTTTCATGGTTTCTAATGGCATTATGCACTAAGCACGTGAAATGGAGGTATCAAATGCTAGCCCAAGAAAGCTCCTATTCTGAGGGCTCTTGCAATAATTGTCCATAACAATGCTTGGGAGTATAGTGATATCTTCAATTTCCACTTTTGTGTCTCTGCAACCACTACATATTACTCATTTTCAATTTACCAAAGTATAAGGCAAGAAATACTTTCTACCAATCCTTTATTCCATCAACCTTCCAACAAAGCATCCATTCTATGCCAAGAATATTTGCAAGAGGCCACAAATATTGGAAAGGTTCTTTACAGTGTAGCCAAAAATGTTCGTATGCTAGATTGATGTTGTAAAATTGATGTAGCATTAAAACATAATCCAAGTTCTTGTTCTTTTAAAGAAATGGTTGAGGGAATGGATAAATTTTTTGTGAAACCATTGAAAGAAACTCGAAAGACAATGGTGGGTATCAAATCACTTATCAAAAAGGGCATTGCAACCCTAAGGAATTAGCCCTCTCCACCAAAGTTTATACTCTTACAATAAGGGGATCAATGTTTTCCAAGAATGTGTTAGGAAGGTACACGTTTTGACAACCAACTTAAGGGGTACCTGTATGAAAACTTTTGACCAAATATTGAGATGCCATGTCCCTTTGTAATTAATTGTTCCTTCATCAAGAAAATCTTTGAGAATGAAAACCCAGAATACATTTCCTTATGTCAATTTGACAATAACAATGCATTTCTTGAATGGGAATGTTGGTGGATATCCAAAAAACTAACAATGGTATGTGTATCTGAGTGATGAACAATGGTTTAGCAAGCATTTTGTAAAGAATTTAGAGCAAAATAATTAGCCTCGAGTACAAAAGAACCTTGAGATCTTCTCAAATTCCTTCTTTGTTGAGGAGAAAATCCAAACATTAGGTTTGAGGTGGTTGAAACGAAGTTGCAACAATTGTTGTGTATCCAAAACCTAGTCATTAAGGGATATTTTTAACAAAATAAGTTTTTGCTTTGGCATGTGCCAAACTTATTGAAAAAAACGATTATAGAAGAGAATCCAAAGTTTGAATGTTCATACTCTCTCTAGATTCTTTCTCTTCTTTGAAGATTGTATAGCTTATGCAAGTATGACATACATGAAGTTGTGGAATATTTTGCATGCTCATTGAACGCCAATCTCCTTTCTTGATATAGAATCCAAAGAATAGAAATACATTCCTTAATGGAGTGGTATTTCATTCTTTAGACGTCTACAAAGAATATAAAGGAATATCTAATAATATCTTTCATAATGATAGTGAGCTGCCAGTGAAGTAGCAGGCTAAGGCATGAGTAGTAGGGTCTGGACCCCAGCTCCTACTCCTATCTTAAGACATTGTAAAAAGAAAATAATCTTCCCTATAGGTTTCCTACCACTATAGGCGCTTCATCAGGGAGAGGAAATCATTACTATATCCTCTTCTTTTTTTGTTTTTAAATTATGTAATAATGATTTGAGAAACATAAAAATAAAAATTTTCAAAATAGAGAAATAATAGAGAGATGAAATTCATGTATATACAAGAGTATATACAATGATATGAATGTTGTAAGAAAATAACAGCACAACGGAATAGACCTGTAGACAGAGTTGAGAGAAAAACGCAGACAAAGATAGACGTAGACTGAAAGATAGAGAAATCAAATTCTCAGATTGCCGAGCGTAATGTAGTTACAATGATGGTGTTGTCCACCCGTGCGCTCCCACTGTGGAGCTTAGATGGCGATCTAGATAGACTCTAGATGAAGGGCATACTAGTGCGCAATGCTATGTAAAGCTCAACCTGGGCCGTGCTTATATAGCTTTTACAAGGCGGTTTGGTATAGATAAACGTAGTTGGGAGATACAAAATAATAAGTAAAATATACGATCCAACAATATCTCCACGACCAGAAGTCCTACCGTCTCGGCCCTACGCGCCGGGGGGATAGGCCTCCCGGACCACGCAGAAGGGGGCAAGCCCCCCCTTTGCACTCCCCCCATTAAGGTTCTATGGGGAAACCATGCGACGCCACAGGGCCTTTATTTTCACCTTAAATGGAAACCTAATGGCCTGGAAGTTTATGCCCTACCTAACCTAATGGCTAGGCTCATAAAGATCATCTACAACCATCAACGGTCACACATAGACCTCATCTAACTTGGAAGTTAGCGTTCCACACATGTTCGTGCTCTCATAATGGCTTCTCTTCATAATGGGGGCCTTACAACTTAGAGCACCATGGATCATTTGTGGTCACATGAGGGTGGAGTATTGAGCATATCTAACACCCCCCCTCAATGTCCACCCGATGGTGAACTACCTCCTTGGTCCAATCCCAAGCTTTGGAAAGTGTCGAAGAAGTTGCTCTCTCCCAAGAGCCTTGGTGAAGATGTCTGCTCCATTTTCTTCAGTAGGGCAATAGGTTATCTCCACGACCCCGTCCTCAATCAACTCACACACATAGTGATACTAGATTTCTATGTGCTTGGTATGTGCATGAAAAACTGGATTTTTGGCGATGGCCATGCAACTTTGGTTGTCACACTTCAATTCTGTAGCCTCCTGTCCTTGTATTCCTATGTGCCATAGGATCCTCCTCAACCATATTGCTTCACATGCTGCAACGCATGCAGCTTTGTACTCAGCTTCAGTAGAAGATAATGATAAAGTCGGTTGCCTTTTACTGATCCAAGAGAAAATCCCTGATCCTAAAGAAAAGCAATATCCAGAAATTGATTTTCTGGTATCAATATCTCCTGCCCAATCTGAGTCACAGTATCCAACCAAAGATGATCCTTCTTCATAAAGAATACCATAATCAGTAGTTCCTTTCACATACCTGAGTATCCGCATGCTTGCCTTCCAATGAGTTTGGCAAGGCTTATTAGAGAACCTGCTTACTACTCCAACATCATAAGAGATGTCTGGTCTGCTATTGCACAAGTAGATGAGACTTCCAACTAATTTCCTGTATCTTCCAATATCCACTGGAGATGAAGTATCTTCAATAGGTAATTTTGTGTTGACCTCACATGGGTGTAGAAATTTCCTTGCAATCCTCCATGTCGAATGCCTTCAATATCTGCCTTGCATACTTTTGTTGAGAGATGAAAATCTTCCCTGGTTCCTACCAAACTTCAAGACCTAAGCAATAATGCATTAAGCCCAAGTCTGTCATTTCAAATTCTGAACTCAGGGCATCTTTTGTTTGTTGAAGAAGAGCATCACCATTTCTTGTAATCACAAGGCCATCTACATAGAGTACAAGCACAATTGTCTTCCCTCCTCTCTTTAGAACATACAAGTTAGCATCAGAAGCACATCTTTTGAAACCTAGATCCAAGAGATACTTATCTATCCGCTGGTACCATGCTCTAGGGGCTTGTTTTAGCCCATATAATGCCTTCTTCAGCTTACATACCTTGTTCTCTAAATTGGGAGCCTCAAACCCTGAATCATAGAGCTACCTCACCCAACATGGCAATGGCTTTTCCAGTTGGGTGTCGGCAGGTTGGTGACTTACAGACTCATCATCTGAAGATGATGCTTCCTTCTCTTATGTAGAAGGGATAGCTCTTGGGCCAGGTTCATAATGGATTGCCCCTTCGCCTGATGATAAAGTGGAAGCTCTCTTTTCCTCTTCCACTGCATGTGGCTGGTCCTCCTTGAACACCACATCACGACTCGCGATGATCTTCTTAGCCTCAGGGTCATAAAGCTTTTAAGCCTTCTTATCTTCACTGTATCCTAGGAAGATACATTTGATGCTTTTTGGTTGAAGCTTGTTTCTCTCCCTATCTGGAACATGTACATAACATTCACTTCCAAATACTTTGAAATGGGAAACAGAAGGCTACCAGTGTAGGCTTCTTGTGGAGTCTTTCCATCAAGTGCCTTGGTGTAGCTTTGATTCAAGATGTAGACAGCACTGTTGACAGCCTCTGCCCAAAATTGATTAGGCAAACCCTTTCCTTTCAACATGCACCTTGCCATCTCCATGATGGTTCGATTCCGACATTCTGCAACACCGTTTTGTTGAGGACTATGTGCCACTATGAGTTGATGCTTGATTCCATTACTCTTGCAGAAATCTTCAAACTCTGTTGATGTGAACTCACCACCACCGTTTGTCCTGAATTTCTTCATCTTCTTCCCTATTTCAGTTTCAACAAGATGAAGCCATTCTTTAAACTTACCAAAAGCTTGAGCCTTATCATGAAGGAAGTACACCCACATCTTCCTACTATAGTCGTCGACAAGTAACATGAAGTAGGAAGATCTGCCCAAGGCCTGTGTAGGCATTTTTCCGCACAAGTCAGCATGCATCAACTCTAGAGGATAGCTTGCCCTGTTCTTTCTTTCTTGTGGAAATGCCTTCCTCTGTTGCTTGCCCATCATGCAAGCTTCACATGGTTCCTTCATTTCTGCAATTGATGGTAGGTGTGCAACCATATCTACGATGCATCTCCTTCAGTATAGGGTATCCAATGTGGCCAAATCTCTCATGCCATAGCTTACTTGTGCCCACGTTTGTAGTGGCTGTAAGAGCACAAAACTCATACAGGTTGTTCCTCCTTATGCCAGTCCCAACAATGTTGTTGTTACCGTCCATAATCTTAGCTCCTATCTTACTGAAAGATACTTAATGACCTTGCTTAGTTATAGAAGCTACTGAAAGTAGATTTCATTTTATTTGTGGAACATACAGCACATTTGAAAGCTTTCTGATATCACCATTAGAGTTAATGAAAGAAACCGTACCTTCGCCCTTTGCAGGACATCTTGCATTGTTCCCTACCTTTACTGTGATGGGTTCCTTTAGAGGCTGTAAGGAACTGTAAAGGTCTTTTCTACTCGTCATGTGACGAGATGCACCACTGTCCAACACCCATGAGTCATCTGTTCTTGAATCTTCAGCTAAGGAGCACACCTCCTCTATCGTAATAAATAACTCAAGGTCTGTTTCTCCTGTATTGGCAGACTCCTTGCCCTTGCCACCTTTTGAAGAGCCACTCTTCTCTTTTGCCTTCTTGATGCGACAGTCTTGGATTCTGTGTCCTTTCTTCTTGCAGTGGAAACACTCTCCCTTGAACTTCTTTTTGTCGTTCTTCTTTTTGTCTCCATCTTTTGAAGAGTCTGCTTTGCCTCCTTTGGCATTTGCTGTGAATGCAGCATCTCCTTTGCTACCACCACTCCTTGTGTTGAGCCGCAGATCCTCCTCCATGAGTAAGGCACTAAATTCTTCAAAAGTTAGTGGTTGAGGTATGATTTGAGTGTTAAGAGCAGTTACCAAACCATCAAACTTAGGTGGACAGATTCGAAGACAATGATGAGCTAGCTCCTCACTTGACTTTTGAACACCTGCTCCCGCCATTTGATCTCGTAGATTCTTTATGCGAGTGATAAACACCTCTGCAGTCTCCCCATCAGCAAACCGTTCTGCTGCAAGCTGATTCTCCAAGTTCTGAATCCGTGTCTGATTACAAGTTTCATATTGATTTCTCAATATGTTCCGTGCTTCACATGCCTTCGTAGTATGCTGAATGAGAGTCAGAACACTATCAGAAGTACTTGTAACTAGAGCACAAAGTGCATCTGCATTTCTACATTTCCAAGCACGTAGAAGATCAGCATCAGGAGGAATCATTCGACCAGGATTATTTGGATTAGGTCTTTCTTTGGGCTCATGATCAGTCCCAAGAACAGTCTCCAAAAGCTCATACGAATCAAGAATAGAAGTGATTTTGAACTTCCACAGGGTGTAGTTCATACCATCAAGTTTACCTTCTATGAAGGCTGGTGGCCGTATCTGCAACGTTAAGATGACCGACATCATTCCTGCTCCTCCTTGTGCGCCACCTACTCCTGTTGATGAACCACCTTGGCCCCCAGTCGTAGATGATGACGCACCGCTTGACATCTTCTCTCTTTTGTTGTTCAGACCTTTGCAACCTCTGCATTTCTGCTTCTGCACGACTCAGAGCCTCATGAGCTCTGATACCATGTAAGAAAATAACAACACAGTAGAATAGACCTGTAGACAGAGTTGACAGAAAAATGCAGACAAAGATAGACATAGACCGAGAGATAGAGAAATCAAATTCTCAGATTGCCGAGCGTAATGCAGTTACAATGATGGTGCTGTCCACCCGTGCGCTCCCACTGTGGAGCTTAGATGGCGATCTAGACAGACTCTAGATGAAGGGCTTACTAGTGCGCAATGCTATGTAAACCTCAACCTGGGCTGTGCTTATATAGCTTTTACAAGGCGGTTCGGTATAGATAAACGTAGTCAGGAGATACAAAATAGTCGATAAAATATACGATCCGACAATATCTCAACGACGAGAAGTCCTACCGTCTCGGCCCTACGGGCTAGGGGGGTAGGCCCCCTGGACCCTGCAAAAGGGGGCAAGCCCCCCCTCTGCACTCCCCCCATTAAGGTTCTATGGGGAAACCGCGCGATGCCACATGGCCTTTATTTTCACCTTAAATGGCAACCTAATGGCCTGAAAGTTTATGCCCTAATAACCTAACGGCTAGGCTCACAAAGATCATCTACAACCATCAACGGTCACCGATAGATCTCATCTAACTCGGAAGTTAGGGTTCCGCAAATGTTCGTGCTCTCAGAATGGCTTCTCCTCATAATGGGGGCCTTACAACTTAGAGCACCATGGATCATTTGTGGTCACATGAGGGTGGAGTATTGAGCATATCTAACAGATGTATCCTTAGAAACTTTGTGAAAGAGAAAAAACCATTTGCCTAATCCTTGATTGGATCCTTGCTAGGCCTTCTATTGGCAGAATTCTTCATTTTCATTATTTGTATCTCCTCCACTTCTGTAAATGTAGTTGCAAGAGTATCCTATAGTATTTTAAAGTGCTCTTTTATAATGGAATATGTCCCTTCTTGTGCATGGTGCCACCGAAGTTCCTTCTTTACATCGTGAAAAACAAAAGCGAATCTCAAGAACTATGTGGAGATGATTTTTATGTTTTTTCATCCTCTTGCATCCATATCAATCAACATCCTGTAGTTATCTATCATGTTATCAACTAGCTTTTGTAGCATTTGAGGTGCAACATATATATGAGAAAATCTTTGTAAGTGCAATGGATTGGGAGGTTGGATACGATGCACAATTCTTTCTTTGATGGGAGGTAAATGAGGGATCTCTAATGAGGAGGCTTCAATGGTGGAAGAGTGGGAGTCCAAGCTAGTAGGGATACTAGGGTACACCTCAGAGAGATGTTTGGATATCAATTGAATTGTTGGGGATTCACCAAAAGGCTAGAGGGAGATATCATAGTGGGATGATAGGGGGAGTAGGTGCAGATGAGGTGATTTGATCAAACAATGTAGGGACATGTGTGCTAGAGTGGAAGGTTAAGCTTGACGAATCTCGAAAAAAATGCAAAGGCTTGAAAAAGAGAAGATGATGTAGGATGGATAGGTGGGATTATGGACATGGCAAGAGAAGCTTCAATCCATAAAGATGGGGATGAGAAGGTCAAAAGAAGAGAAGTTGTAGGAGGAGGAGAGGAATGGTAGTGAGGAGGTAATTGTTGATGCAACAGAGAGAGAGAGAGAGAAAGAAGGGATAGAAGAAGGATGAGTGGATGTGACACGTGGAGAACCTAGTCATCTAGGTTTTGAAGAGGGACTAAGAGGGGTAGAGGTAGGAAATGCTATATTTTCACTAGTGGATGTTGACACCTTTGAATATTTGAGGGCATCATATCCTTGTTGTTCACATGATTGAGTGGCAAGGAAAGGTCAAAATTCTTATGTGCATGCACTCTCATCCTCTTGAATGCTGGCTGAGGAGATGATGGTGATGTTGGGGCATGTACATGTGTCCTCTTTAATCTCAACATTTTTACCCAAAGCATCATCAAGACACCAAATTGCTTAGCTATATATGCATGTTTACTTGCCTATTGTTTATATCTCCTCCCTTTTTCTCTAAGTTGCTATTGGAATAACTATGGTATGGATATGGAACAAAATGGATAAAATAGTAGAGATTCTTTCATGCCTTGATGCTAGTAAAATGGATGTTCTTGCATAATAGTAGATGGAACTTGAAAAGTACCATCGCCCTTGCAGTCTTTGGATCCATAGTCTTTGTATTGAATTTTACAATGCATTTGGTGATTGTGTCACCACTTCTCTTTACCAAAAAGGAGTTTGTTACCTGGGACTCTTTGATTCCAGCCATCTCAATAAAAAGTGAGAAAATTTTGGGTGATCTTACCATGCAAAAGAGTAAAAAAATTGGATATCAAGGTAAGGAACTCTTCACCAATAGCCTGTAGATTGTTACTGATTGAAGGTACAATTTTAGGAGCCAAGTGTGCTGGCCCTATATTCTATAGATCTTGTTTTGAAAAAGTTTCAAATAATGGTCACAACATTATCATGCCAATGTAGAAATGTAACATCCCTAGGTATTGAGATAATTAGTTCATTTGATCAAGATGGTTCTTGAGTAGGCCTAAATATCAGGTGCGATTTCTCATAAGCTTGACAAATATTTTTCTCCCTTTGAAGCTCTATAGCTAGCTCTACCTCTAAGGATGTTGATGACTCAGAGGTAGCTTCATGTGAAGCCTCATACAAGGAGCCACTAGACTCTCCAATAGGGGAGATAGTGTGCTTAAAGTTTTCTTCTCGAGAATTTTCTTGGTTGGAGGTATCATCTACTATATTTTTGTATGGTTATTATTGTCTTTATGCTCATTCTTGTTGTTTTTCCTGTTCGAATTCAAGGTCCTCCTTTTGAAGAGTGATGTCTTCTTGCTTGAGTTGTTCCTCTTGATGAGAATCACTCTACTCAAAATGTGATTGATGAAAGCCATTTTGAGATGAAGGTTAAAGGCTTTCTCCATGGCTTATGACTAAAGCGATGAACATGGCATAACTTGTCATCCGAGTCCCCAAAGTCACCATTAGTGTCATTGGCTACGTGCAAGGGAGGACCTAAAAAATAAAGGAAGATAGAGTTTCTCAGTACTAGCTAGAAGGTTACTCGTCTGAGTACTGTTCTCCCTGAAGCTTGCTTAATCAACAATCTCTTGCCACTAAGATACACTCTTGTGGTGTTTGAATAAATGGAAAGACTAGTTCACATTATCTTGAACACATTTTGTTCAAAGTCTATTTTTGAAGCATTTTTGGGGTGATTCTTGAGACATATTGGAGTACTTTCATGCAACTAGTAAATCTATAAGTTTCTTTAAAGGTTTTGAGTTGTGGTGGGAGCAACCACTACAAGTTTATGCAGGTTTTTTGAGGCGAAAGAGAAGAATTGATAGACACTTGTACATGTTGTTGGATAGTGTTTGTGCTATAAATTCAACCTTCCATTGCCATTTTACTTCACACACTGAAAACATACACACTATGTACACTTTTGTGGATACTTCTTATGTATGTCCATGTGGTCATTGTTATAGCGATTAACTTTTTGCATAAAGCCAATGACATTGATAAGGAGGGTCACGATAAGGTTTTCTTAACTGGAAGACACCTAGATGTCAGGGTCTCTTTAGTGATGTAGGTGGAAGACTTACTGAGCCTCGCCATAGGAGACGTATGTTAATTGTTCATAGGTGCTCAAATAAGCCTAGTTGGCTTCTTTCGGTTAAGTGGTTATAAGCAATGGAGTTAGTAATTCACTATATAGGTTTACATGTTAGTACTTGCAACAACATTTTGTTGAGGTGTGCATCTATTTGTGGTCTCCTTCTTAATTCCTTCTTCCTCCAAATATGCAAGAAACTCATGAGAAAAATACTCACCTCCTCCATCTGATCTCAATCTTCTTCTGCTTCTACCTATCTGCTTTTCAACCAATGATTTAAACTTCTTGAAGATATCAAACACTTTTGATTTCTATGTCATAAAATAAATGAATATAAACTTTGAGAAGTCATCAATAAATGTTACAAAGTACTTGCTACCTACCATTGATCCTTCTTGAGATGGATTCCATACATCAGTATGAATCAAGTCCAAAATACCTCTGCTTTGCAATCCTACTTTTGAAAAAGGACTTCATATCTATTTTCCAAATTGACATGCCTCACAAACATAATCCAAATCTTGCTTAGGTAGTTGTGATAGACCTTCAATGAAGAAGTTATTTGCAATATCCTTCAATCGTCCAACACTTATATGTCCTAACCTCTTATGGCATAAGTTCAATTGACTTCAAGGTATTAGCAAATTATCATTTATAGTAAAGAATCAAGAAGATTTTTAAATGATAAAAAAGAAGGATTTGTGTTCATATAGGACTATTGTACATTGTTTCATAAGCCATGGCATGGCTGAAACATAATTCTTGTACGTTAAGCAACATATAAGGGAAATGAAAGTTCATGTCAGACTTTCATGATGGTATCAAAAATCGTATCTTAAGGTGATATTCATCCTTTAGTTTCACACTAATGAAGAGAATATAAATCAAGCAAGAGAGTTTGAGATTAGTGTCCAAAAGTTTAGAATTCCTTGAAAGGATCATTGAAGAGGTGGAAAGAATTCAAAGATGAGTAGTTTTCTTATGTTTTTCATTACTTAGGATTAGTCAAAGCTCAAGTAATAAAAGAATAGAATTCTGCATAACAATGGAAAAGAAAAAATTCTTCAACATAGTTGGACAACAAGTAGTTCCCAAGAAAACCCCTAAACATGAGTCGTGGTACTCAAATTTTCTAATTAATATAACCCAAAGTGTATGAATCTTAAAGAGATTCTTTGCTTCAAAATATGAAAATCTTGAATATATGCTTAAGCTTGAGTTGCGGGCAAGGTCTCTCTAAAAATCCTTAGGGTAAGACAATGAGCTTTATAGATAGTTAAAAGAGCATTTATGATAAAGTCTAAGTCTTTGTCATTATCACTTGATCAATAGAAATTGATCAAACTTGGAAAGCTTGCCCAAGTAGTTGCAATTGGAACTACTAAAGATTTTCCCAAAGTAATGGCAATAAATCAGGAATGAATTGTTAAAATTCAAGCTTCAAAGTACAGTTTCATGGGAAAACTAATTTATACAAGTGGAAAAAATGTTTGAAGGCCTGAAAGCATGAGATTTCTCCAAAAGCAATCATTCAACCACTCCGCAAATCATTCCATTCAATCCCTCTAAGTTAGGAGGAGTAGTTTTAGGAAAAGTGGTTCCTAATATAAGAGCCTACTTGATTTTCATATATATGGCTTGGACCAAGACTTTTTGTAGTATTTCATGTGTTTCATTTGTGTATGGGAGTGTCCTTAGAGTATTGGAAGTTATCAAGCAATCCCCTAGATTAAGAAACCCTCCTAATTGCTTCCATCCCAAGTTTGGGTTAAGAGATCTCACTACCCATGTACGAAGTGAGTAGTTTCTATTTCTCTGAGTTGTATTCATTGGTTCTCCTATTTTAGGAACCCATTTGATATGATCTTACTCTTTTTAGATAGATAATATAGTCTTCTAACATTGGCTCAAATCTTAGGATCCCTCTCTGCATATTCTCTGAGTTATTGTTTTTGGAGTGAAATTATTTCCTTGTTTAGGCCAAGTACCTTGTTTTGCCAACATTTCTATTTTATGTGTGAGAATCCATTTGTAATGAGATTTGTCTCAGTTGAAATATCTATGAGTCTATTTTCAATGGTTAAGATATCTCTAGAAATATATTCACCATATCTGAGAAATAACTAGACCTTCATAATAGTCTCTAGTTAAGTGTATCTTGCAAGGTCACATTACACTTCTAGTTGCATGGGGATTTGCCAAATCTCCTGATAGTGGTATCAAAGCATCTTGAAGTGCTTGGAGGGCATCATTACAAAGAAAAGGAGCTACTAGAAGTAGTTGTTTCAAAGGTTTCTTCCCCGAAGGAAACTAGACAAAGATTTTCATCAAGGGGGAGCATTCAATCCTCATCAAATCAAGCATTACTTTGAGTATATTAAAAGACATCTAATCTTTGAGGTAATTCCAGTTTTCTTTTGCACCAATAGTTCTTCAAAAATTTATAAAGAGATTTTTAAAGCTTATTGAAAGCAAATCTTGTGGAGCTAGATGAAGATGGAGTTGAAGTAGGAGATGAAGATCATCCGATAGAATCTTCAAATGTACCGAATAATAAGCCACGGAATAGAAGCTTTGTACCTCCAAAAGGTGAAAAGTGGAAGTCCTTAAGGCTAAGGTATCCACTAGATGTCACGAGGAAGGAGATAAGGAAGAGAGCTCACACACACACTCTCACTCTGAAGGAGAAGCACACACACAGATTGAGGCAAGGAAGAATGATCTTCTTCTTCTTCTCCTATTACATAAAAGGAATGTACAAGAATGACCTAAAAACAAGAATACAACGAGTGCAATATATAAAGACCAGTACATAAGGAAAAACCTAATGTCCGCGAATGAGTGAGCTGGCAAGAAACAAATGTGCCATCACTCTCGGTAGATAAATCTAATAAAGCTCAATGAAGTATCCCTGACATATATCGGTGTGACCACTATACATGTCAGAGAAACGAAAAACTGGTACATGTCATCCTGGATCATCACATGTTGAGCTTGATATCTCAACACTCCCCCTCAAGCTCAATGCCATATCCTGTAATCCAAGCATCTTCCGAAACTTCTTCAACTTCTCAGCTCCAAGTGCTTTGGTGAAAATATCAGCAACCTGCTCATCTGTTCTCACATAAACAAGATCAATATCACCTGCTAATACCTTCTCTCTGATGAAGTGATAATGTACCTCAATATGCTTTGTTCTAGCATGGAAAACAGGGTTCCGTGCTAACTGTATGCTGCTAAGATTATCACAATAGATAGTGATAGGCTTTTGCACTTCCACACCTAAATCTGCAAGTAACATCTCCAGCCATAATGCCTCACATGCTTCCATTGCAGCACCTCTATACTCAGCCTATGTACTCGACAAAGCAACAGTGGGTTGCTTCTTATTGCTCCATGTAATAGCTGCACCTCCAAGTGAGAAAAGAAAGCCACTAGTAGATCTTCTATCTGGAGTACTACGAGCCCAATCTGCATCGGTGTATCCATGAACCTGCAAATCTACACCAGCTTCATAAAACAATGCATGATCCAAAGTAGCACTCACATAACGTAGAGTGCGCCTCAGAGCATCCAAATGTGGCTTCCTGGGAACCTGCATAAACTGACTTTCAAGTCCAACAGTGTAGCTTAAATCAGGTCTTGTAATTGTAAGATATATAAGACTTCCACAATCAAGGCATATTGCCTTTGCGACATCCATATACCTGTTTCTGTATGTATAAACTCAATGCCCAAGAAATAGCGCAGCACGCCAAGATCTTTCATGTCAAATTCCTACATAAGAAGTTTCTTTACCTCTTTGATGCTTTCTTCATTATCACCACCTACAATCAGATCATCAACATAAATAGCCACAATAGTGATGCCATCATCAACCTTCCTTGCATATAGTGAGTGATCTGCATCACACATAGAAAACCCAATGCTGGTTAAGTAATCAACAATCCTTGCATGCCATGCACGCGGAGCCTGCTTCAGCCCATACAAAGCCTTTTGCAACCTGCAAACATATTCTGGATGCTTTGAATCTTCATATCCTTGTGGCTGGTCCATATATACTTCTTCCTGTAACTCACCATGTAGGAAAGCATTCTTCACATCCATCTGATGCAAAGTCCATCCTTTTGCTGTAGCTAATGCAACAAGTGTTCTGATAGTAGACATTTTAGCTACAGGGCTGAATGTTTCCTCATAATCAATGCCATATGTCTGTGCATAACCTTTAGCTACCAATCGTGCTTTATACCTGCTTATGCTACCATCAACATTATGCTTTACCTTGTAAACCCATTTGCAGCCTATGGATTTCTTTCCTTGCGGCAATGGAACCAGCTTCCATGTATCATTTCCATAAAGTGCAGCCATCTCCTCATCCATAGCTTTTTCCCAATCTGCATTACCAATTGCTTCTTCAAAACAAGAAGGTTCAGCATCTTGTATTACCTTTGTTATGTAGGCACAATGGCGAGCCATGTAACTATTATATGTCAATCGTTGCACTGAATTACGCATCCTCCCAGATCTTCTTGGTCCTGGGTCACTTCTTCTTGTATCATCTGCATGTGCCCTTCTTACTCCTGGAGTCTTCACAAAGGGCAATCCAAGTTCCTCATCAAGACTCTTTTCTGAACCGCTTGAATCTCCATCAATATCTTCAAAACTTGCACCTGTTTTACTACCAGCAGAAAGCTTTTCTTTACCTTTCTTGGATGTATTTGATGAATTTGCTGGACTGAAATTTCCACGCAATCTTCCACTCCATGGATTTGAGTTGGAACTATTGCTTGGTGATGCATCCGGTCCACTCAAAACTTGAGATTCTGCACTAGATTTTTTAGCATTTTCTTTGTCATTTGGTTCAAGATTTAGTCCTTCTTTGGCATCTGCATAGAAGCTTGACATTTCATCAAATACCACATCTCTGCTCACCTTCACCTGTCGTGTGAGTGGGTTATAACATTTGTATCCCTTTTGCTCAAGGGAATATCCAATGAAGACACATTTTTGTGCTTTTGGATCAAGCTTCGTCCTCAACTCATATGGAACATGTACATATGCAATACAACAAAAAATTTCAGATGTGATAAGTTTGGCTTTTTACCTGTAAACTTCTCTTCAGGTGTAACTTGATGTATAGTAGCAGTCGGAGTTCTGTTCATGATGTATACAGCAGTATGCATAGCTTCTGCCCAATAACAATGAGGCATATTCTTCTCAGCCATCAAGGCTCTTGCTATTTCTGCAATATGTCTATTTTTGCGTTCAACAACACCATTCTGTTGTGGTGTGTACCTGCATGAAAACTTTTGCATTTCTGCAACTTTGAAATTTGGTAGTCCATGGATAATCTCCTTTGACTACATCAGTTTCAGCCTTTGTAAGTTTGCATGTCCAATCTGTTTGTGCCATATCTCTATATCTGCAATAACTCCTGCACCTTTCGCAAACATGGCTGCATTCATTTCAGGAATCTTCACATTTAAGGTGAACATTCTACCCACTTTGTTTCCTTTGGCAACCAATCGTCCATCTTGCTTGTACTCTTCTACATATAATCCATCAACATTGAACCTGACTTGTAATCCTTGGTCAACCATTTGTCCAACAAAAACCAGATTCTTCGTTATATTTGGAACATGCAGCACATCAGCGAGATGTTTTACCTTTCCGTCCTTCATAGACAATGCTATGTTTCCTGTATGTGCAATAGGATGCGATGTGTCATCACCTGTTTCAACATATCCAGGAACTGGCATTTTTTTGCAAACTACTAAACCATTCTGCATGATTGGAACATGTGATTTGAAGCACCTGAATCAACATACCAGACATTATCATTCGATTTTGAAACACCAGTAGACATCGTATTCATCATGTGATGTTGAACCATAAACAACTTCTCAGAATCATCTGCACTTGTGGATGCATAGTTGTTTTGCTGCCTTCTGTTATTTTGATTCTTTAACCTGCAATCACGTTCAAAGTGTCTAGGTTTACCACAATTCCAGCATCCTTTACTATCATTACCTGAATCATTTCTTTGGAAATTTCTGCGACCTCTTTGGCTCCCCTGCCTTGAAACTGTCCTCTTCCTCCTGCATGATTCTGTTGTTGACCTTGGTCTTGGTTACTGTTTCCTCTTCCACTTCCAAAACCTCTATCTCTGCCTCTTCCTCTGCCAGAGTAGAATACCTGCTCAGAACTGGGCTTTCCTTGGGAGTTTGAATCCTCACCAAGATTCTTTTCTTCAATGATCAGCATAGAGACCAAATCAGCTAAATTCGTAATATTTTCCCTGGTCTGTATAGAAGTTCTGAACTGCTTATATGCAGCTCCTAAACCACAAAGGCACACTTCCACCTTATCATCATCATCTACATTCACACCAATAGATGCAAGTGACTCACATATGCTTTTGATTTTTAGAGTGTAGTCACTTACCGACATGCTCTTTTTCTCCAATGTATGTAGCTCGTTCTTGAGTTGCAATTTCTGTGCCTTTGTATTGGTCTCGTACAAAGTGACCAAACTGTTCCAAGCCTCTTTTGGAGTCTTGGCATCCTGTATGTGTCCAATCATGCTATCCTGTATGCTAACAGATAGCCAATACATTACCTTTCGTGCTCCTTGATTCCATTCCTCATATGCTCTTAACTGTTCTGCAGTCCAATTCCTTTCTGGTAACTGCGGAGCATTTTCATTCTCTCCTTCGATGTACTTCCAGTAGCCTTTTCCCATCAGGAAATTTGTCATTCTAAATCTCCAAGCATGGAAGTTGTTCTTGTCCAGCTTATCACTCATAAGTTGACTCATTCCATCTGCATTTGCCATTTCTGCAACAATCCATAACACCGCAACACACAACAAGCAGCACTTTTGCTTGAACACTGTCGCACTATGACGTGACAGTTCGATCTCTGAAAAACACAGTTTTCGTGTATCAACAGTACACAGAATCGCTTGAAATTCTGAATCTGGAATATATGAGTGTCGCCGAACACAACGCAAGTTACAGTTTCTGAAACTGACCTGGTTTTTCTATGGGCCCCACCTTGCGGGCTTGAAACGGAGGTCGAGATGGCTCCGAAACTTCGATCTGACAAAAACAAGTGACCCTAAAAGGATAACGCTTGAAAATATTTTGAGGTCTTCTACCTTCACGACGATTTTCGTAGCAAATGGAGGACGTTTGTGAAATCACGTTTTCTCCACGCCTTGCCGCGTAGTCTTCACCGTCGCCTTCTCCACGAGCTCTCTACAGCCACACTGGCTCTGATACCATGTCACGAGGAAGGAGATAAGGAAGAGAGCTCACACACACACTCTCACTCTCAAGGAGAAGCACACACACAGATTGAGGCAAGGAAGAATGATCTTCTTCTTCTTCTTCTATTACATAAAAGGAATGTACAAGAATGACCTAAAAACAAGAATACAACCAGTGCAATATATAAAGACCAATACATAAGGAAAAACCTAATGTCCGCGAATGAGTGAGCTGGCAAGAAACAAATGTGCCATCACTCTCGGTGATAAATCTAATAAAGCTCAATGAAGTATCCCTGACATATATCGGCGTGACCACTATACATGTCAGAGAAATGAAAAACTGGTACGTGTCATCCTGGATCATCACATGCTGAGCTTGATATCTCAACACTAGATAGGTTCACATATGATTCATTTATGGAAACTCATTATGCTTATACGAATAAAGCTGTAGAGGATCATGAACCTAGATGTTTTGAAGAAGCAAACATGTATACAAAAAGGAAGGAAGATATTGAATGTTGGCACTCAAGGTCAAACACAAGGTGCAGGAACATGTCAAAGAAGTGGACACACAAGAAGAGGGAGCATATAGGGAGTTCCAAGAAGTATATGTCAAATTTTCAAAAGAAACCCCTATAAAAGTAGTGATTTTGATCACTAAAAACTAGTGTAAATATCATTTCATATTTTTGCAACTCCATTTTGTTGAAGACGAGGTATCCTTGAGCTTGCAGAGTATTTGAAGTATCCATGTACCCATTTTCATGATTTGTAGACTCTATTTGAGCCCTCAAATAAGGATTGGAACCTAATTTTTAACTAGGTCAGACACTAGGTATGGACAAGGCCAAAGCTACTGAAACAACTATAAAAAGAGCTAGAGAGCTGATTTTTGAGGTTGGCATTTTAAAAGAGCAAGTGAGAGAAAGAGATTCTTGAAGAGTGTAATTGATTTATTGAGAATCAAAACTTCCATTGTTCCTATCTTTATTATCTTGCCTTGTGTGTGTGTGCATGCATGTATGTGCTTGCCACTCACATTTGCTCACCAGAATTGCTCACAATCTTCATATCCTCCTCACGTCTCTGTGGATTGACAAGTAAAGGAGGTGGTGCTCATGCTTCCGCTACAACAAATTTTGGTGTCGTTGCTGGGGGAGCATTGCTTGAGGACAAGCATCGTGACAATAAGATCGTAGATTTGTGATGTTGGAAGGTAAAAAATAGTCATTTTTTACTAAGTTTTTGATTTTTTTCTCCATCTTCATCATCATCACCATCTTCTCCCACCTTCATCTTCATAGATTTTTTTTGTTTTTTACTATATATTCACTATTTTCACCTTATTTTTTCTTCATGTTATGCGAGAGAGAGAGATAAAGAGAGAAAAGTGTTTGTGTGTGTGAGTTTCTATGGTTTTTGCGACCCTCTACATGACACACAAGTCTCAACACTTGATTTTAAAGTTGCGACCAAAATTCTTAGAAAATTACAAATTTTTGGCAAAAAATTATAATTTGGATTGTTTTTGAAGATGCTTTTGAAGATGCACTTTGATAAAAAATATCGAGGCATTTGCAAAATAACTGAAGAGAAAAAATTTGCTTATATGCAAATACACATCATGTGGATGGAGAGTGATTACCAATGCAATAAGGTTCTTAAAACACATATTTTTGTTGGAGTTAGACGTATGCAGAAACACGCGAATAACACAAGGAAGAAGAAGAATCTTGGAGCACAACACACAATACTGAATGTATTACTAGAGAATGTACAAAGATAAGTAACCCATTAGGGCAATAGGCATATATACAAGCTGGGGGAAAGAAACCTCCTAAAGAGGGAAAAAAGTACCCCGATGGTCCTAGTGTGTTCACACACATCACTACCTAAATATATCAAAAACTCCCCCCTGGGAGTGATGCGGTGAACAAGGAGCTAGCACTCATGTGCCAAGCTATATGGAATCAATCCAGAAAAGGAAGTAAGCCCAAAGCTTTGCGGAAAGCTTCAAACTTCTCCCTAGCCAAAGCCTTTGTGAAAAGGTCTACAATATTCTCTTGCATGGGCACATATGCCAAGCTAATCTCCCTAGCAAAGAACCTCTTCTTGACATAACGATAATGCACCTCAATGTGCTTAGTGCGAGCATGGAACATAAGGTTCCTCACAACTACCAATGCACTCTGACTGTCAGTGAAGATGGTGGTGGCAAAAGACTGACCAACACCCAAATCAGCCATAAGGCATCTAAGCCACACACACTCAATAGTAGCTGCGAAAGCTGCCCTATACTCAACCTCACAACTCAAAGTGGCCACAGTAGGCTACTTCTTACTCAACCAAGATATACATGAGCTACCAAGCATGAAGCAAAAGCTACTAGTGGACATACGAGTGTCATAGCAACCAACCCAGTCAGAGTCAGAAAAAGCATGCAAGTCTGGCGGTAGTGATCCCCCCTTGGGATAAAACAATCCAAGTAGCCGAGTACCACTCAAGTAGCGAAAGATGCGCTTAACCGCCTACCAATGCTTGACACCTGGGCAATGCATAAACCTGCTCATCTAGGAGACAACAAACTGAATATCTATCCGAGTAATGCATAACTAAATCAAGCATCCAACAACCTGCTTATAGAGAACAACATCAAATGCATCTCCAGCATCTTGAAGACTCAATAGTTAACATGTCTCCATAGGAGTGGCAATAGGCTTACAGTCTTCAAGGCCGAAACGCTGCAATAATGTGTCAATATATTTCGTTTGAAACAAATCCATTCCACCATCAATGTGCATAAAGTGAATGCCCAAATAGTGATGCAAATGCCCCAAATCAGACATCTCAAATGAGGCATGTAAATCAGTCTTAAAATCAGCAATATGCCTCTCATGAGGACCAGTGAGCAGCATGTCATCAACAAAAACCACAATGATCAGAAGTACATCATTAGCATGCTTAACATATAAGGTGCTTTCAGTTGGACTATTCTCAAAACCATGTGCAATCAGATAGGCATGTATCTTTTCATACCAAGCACGTGGTACTTGCTTTAAGCCATACAATGCCTTCTTTAACCTACACATCTGGTTCTCATGCCCTTTCTGCACAAAGCCATGGGGCTGAAAAACATACACTTCTTCATGCAAGTCTCCATTCAGAAATGTTGTTTTGATATCCAACTGATGTACATTCCAACCATGATGAGCTGCAAGTGGACATATGCTACGAACAATAGTCATTCGGCAAGTAGGTGCAAAGGTCTCATCAAAATCAATGCCTCTTTCCTGCACATAACCCTTTGCAACAAGCCTAGCCTTGTACCTGTCAACTGTACCATCAGGCTTACGCTTGAGCTTGTATACCCACTTAGTCCCAATGGCCTTCTTGCGAGGAGGCAAGTCACATAAAGACCAAGTACCATTCTTCATTATAGCATCATATTCAGATTACATAGCAACCATGCAATTTTATGCATTTTGTGCTTCATCAAACAAAACATGCTCATTCTCATCACAGAGACTAGATGCAGCCATATCATAGCAATCTGATGCAAAAGAGGCACTATGAGAGCCTGAACGAGTATGATATGATAGAGGTGCATCTAATTTGCTTTCATGCAAAGTTTGCACCAACCATTTTGGCATAGTTTTTGCCTACTCAATATCAGCTCTCTCATCAATAAGTGCATCATGTAAATCTGTATCAGAAATGGAATGATCTGCATCATCACATGAAACCTGCAAAGGCTGAGAAGTTGCCTCATTAGGACCAACACTAGACTGTCCACCTGCAAAAAGAGGCAGCAAAGTATCATACATGTCTTTGGAGCTAACAGATGTCTCCTTAGTACATGAAAGCAATGGCTGAATAGCATCTTCCACAAAAACAACATCATGGCTAACCAAAATGTGTTTAGTCTGTGGATCATACAGACAATAGCCTTTACTTTCAGAACTGTACCCAACAAAAATACATTTTACTGCTTTATCATCCAATTTTGTGTGATGTTGTTCAAGCACTAATGCATATGCCAAACAACCAAAAACAGGTAGATGAGCAACATATGGCTTGCGATCATGCCAAGCCTCATATGGAGTGATAGACTGCAGCTCTTTAGTGGGACACCTATTAAGTACATATGCTGCACATATGACAGCGTCAAGCCAGAAACTATGTGGTAAAGCCTGACTCTTGATCATACACCTCGCGATCTCCATGACTCACCTGTTCTTTCGTTCAGAAAATCCATTTTGTTGAGGTGTATACATCACTGTACACTGGTTTTTTATTCCAAGTTCAGCCAGAAATGCACTAAAATCAGAAGACATATATTCCTCCCCTCGATCAGAATGGAGGGTGCCCATTTTACATGCTGACAGATTTTCAACCAAAACCAAAAACTATTTGAAGCACATGAACACTTTGGACTTTGCCTTCAATGGATATACCCATGCATGCCTAGAAAAATCATTGATGAAACTCATAAGTAAAGATAATTTCCAAAAGAAGGTGTCTGCAAAGGACCACAGAGATCACTATGTACAAGCAGCAATTTATGAGTAGCCCGAACTGAACCATCTTTTGGAAAGGAGGAACGCTACATTTTTCCCAAAATACAGCCTTCACAAACATGTTTTTTGGGTGCCTCAAGGCTGGGCAAAGAGGACACCATTTCAGGTTTCCATAGGTGTAGCAGACTAACAAAATTCAGATGACCAAAGCGTGCATGCCAAAGCTTTGCATCTGACATAGCCTGAGAATCATGTACTCCACATGCTGAATCATTTATAGATCTTTCATAGTCTATGAGCTTATACAACCCACAACATAAAATGACAGAAGCAATAATAACATTGCCATTTGAGGGATCATGACTGTACATTTGTCATCAACAAATTTCACAACCAAGCCAATCTTGGCTAATGCAGAAACTGATAACATATTTTTCTTGATCCGTGGAATAAACAATCTCACAAAGTGAAAGGACTACCATCAGTAGTAGTCAAAATGATCTTACCAACTCCCATAACAGGATAAGAGGAGTTGTTGGTGCATGTAACAGTATTCCCTGTAGGGGCAGGCTTGAGTGAAGAGAAGAAACTGCACTATGAGGTAACATGTTTGGTCACCCCACTGTCAAAGTACCAAACATCTGAGTCTACTACAAACATGCACTGCTCATGACAAGATGGGTCAAAACTATAAACAGTAGTAAATGCCCATTCTTCTTCCTGCACAAGATTAGTAGACTCTGTTTTTGGTGTAGAGGCCTTTGCAACAACCATTCCAGCCTCTTTCTTCTTTGCCTCTTTAGCAGTCAGTTTTGGATAGTTCTTTATAATATGATCATTTCATTTATAGTACTTGCAAAACAATTTCTGCTTTTCTGATTTCTTTTCATCTTTGTCTTCCCTCTTCGATTGTGTTGAATTAGCAGATTTCTGCTTACTAGTTGAAGAGCTCCATTTTCCTTTGCCCTTCTGACTAGCCGAGAAAGCTTGATCTGCAACACGCATAATGGACCTATTCTGCCTGGACTCATTCTCCTACAACAGAACATAGACTAACTCCTCAAATGACAAGGCATTTGGATTTCCATTCATCATCAATCAAAGAGTAGAAGCAAAACTCTGATATGAATCAGGAAGACCATTCAGAATGGTCTGCACAAGTGAGCTATCTAGTATAACCTCATGAGCAGAAATTAACTGTTCCTTCAAGTCTTTGATCTTTGTTAGAAAACTGTCCATAGAATCACCTTCGTTCATGTGCTCACTCTCGAACTCTTTTCAGAGATAAGCAACATGAGGCTCATTCCTAGCTTGGTACAATGTGGTAAGTGTATCCCAAGCATCCTTAGCTGTTCTGCAAGAGCGAATGTGAGGAATAATGGCACGTTTGACAAACAAAGCTATCAATGCATGTGCCTGAGCATCTCTGCCATGCCAACGAATCTGCACTGCAGTAGGTGTAGTAGAAACCGTAGCACGAACAAGAATATGCAGAATATCATCATCTTCGACACCTTCTACATCAGCTTCAGTACCTGCAGTTGTAACAGTTGCAGGTGTGATAGGATGTTTTTCAACACCTTGCACAATGTTCCATAATCCTTTTGCACCCAATACATGTCGCATCATATAAGCCCATAACAGGTAGTTGGTACCATCCAAATTATCCTCAAGAACCAACATATGGAATACATCACTGCCTTCAGCCATGTCCGATGACTAAAATACCTTGATGCAGAAAATTGATTGTATCTCAAAAAGTTGAAAAGAACTGCCCAGATGAATTCTACTAGACCTATCACAGACTTCGAGACGCTTATACTAGCGGACCAAAATTGGTATATACCTTTGGCACAAAAAGATGAAATAGCCTGCACAAGCACTATGATAGTGCGTTCAGAGACCGAAACGAGCTCAGATCGCAATTTGAGCATGACACATCATAGCTGTTTTGATCTTAGAAATAGCTTGAGTATGCTCACCAAAATTCATGTGATTATGAGACTGCAATCGGAGGAGTATCGATGATGCCCTAGATGAAGCGGCGACCTGCTCTGTGTTGATATATTTAGGTAGTGATGTGTGTGAACACACTAGGACCTTCGGGGAACTTTTTTCCCTCTTTAGGAGGTTTTTTTCCCCCGGCTTTTATATGTTGGGTGTGTGTAGAAGTGCGAGAGACACAGGAGAAGCACACACAAAGAGCACAAGCGCAGCAAGACACACAAAGAAGACGATGGCTGGAATAGCTCTCTCTATTGATCGATGAATTGAACTGAAGTAAGAGCTGAATAATATCCCTAAGTACAAAGTACCACCACATATGAGAGTATCAAGTATGTGGTAACATGGGGAAAAAACCTCTAGCCAGCACTAGAGTAAAAAGTGCCCATGTATAGGGAAAAGATTCACATCAAAGCTACACGAGGAACACATAAGTGTAACAAACCCCCCTGGAGCGAATGAGATGAACACATACAGGGAGTGACAGATCAGCCCCCACAAGGTAATAAGCCTAAAGCTTTGTGAAAAGCTTCAAACTTTTCCCGTGGAAGAGCTTTGGTGAATATGTGTGCCACATTATCTTGTGTAGGCACATATACCAAATCAATATCTCCTGCATGAAGGCGCTCTCTCACATAGTGATAATGCACCTCAATATGTTTGGTCCGTGCATGAAACATTGCGTTTCGTGCAACAGCCAAAGCACTCTGACTATCTGTGAGAATATGCGTAGCAGCATCAATCTCCATGCAAAGATCCATCAATAGGCGTCTCAGCCATATACACTCCACTGTAGCTGTGAAAACTGCCCTGTACTCAGCTTCACAACTCGATGTCGCCACTGTAGGTTGCTTCTTACTCAACCAAGATATGCATGAGTCTCCAAGGAAAAAGCAATTACCACTAGTGGACACGCGAGTATCATAACAACCAGCCCAATCACTATCTGTAAAAGCGTGCAAGCATGACTGAACATCTCTGCCATAAAAGAGACCTAAGCTCAAAGTGCCTCGAAGATATCTAAACACACGTTTCACCGCTTGCCAATGCTTAGTGCCAGGGCTATGCATGAATCGACTCAACTGGGAAACTGCATACTGTATATCCGGCCTTGTGTTGCATGCATATATAAGACATCCCACAGCCTGCTAATAAAGAGAAGTGTCAAATGCATCACTGGAATCCTCAACTGAGAATCTAAATCCTGTCTCAATTGGTGTGGAAACTGGCTTGCAATCCTCAAAGTCAATACGCTTTAGTAGTTTTTCAACATACTTTGCTTGATGCATAACAATTCCCCCCTCAACGGATACAAACTGGATGCCAAGATAGTAGCTCAAAAGATCAAGATAAGTGACATCAAAAGTATGCTGCAAATCAGCCATAAGAATGTCAAGTTTTGCATCACATGACCGAGTCAAGATTATGTCATCAACATAAAGAACAAGCACTATAAGATCAGCCCCATTTTTGCGTACATAGAGTGTGCTTTCAATCGGACTACATGTGAAGTCAAGAGCAATCAAGTGCTTATGTATTTTGTCATACCATGCACGTGGAGCTTGCTTGAGACCATACAAAGCTTTATGCAATCGACAAACCATATGCTCTTTCCCTTTCATAGCAAATCCAAGAGGTTGCTTCACATAGACCTCTTCTTGCAAATCTCCATTCAAGAAGGCTGTTTTTATGTCCAATTGATGCACTTTCCAACCTCGATGGGCAGCCAATGCAACCACGGTACGAATGGTAGTCATGCGTGAAGTAGGTGCAAAAGTTTCCTCATAGTCAATGCCATATTGTTGTGCATATCCTTTGGCAACCAATCTAGCTTTGTAGCGATCAATGCTACCATCAGATTTTCTCTTAATCTTATAAACCCACTTTGTACCAATGGCATTCTTTCCTTTTGGCAATTCACATAACTCCCAAGTACCATTCCTATGTATGGAATCCATTTCTGATTGCATAGCACTCATCCATTGTGGATCGTCACATGTATCTTCAAAAGAAAGTGGCTCTTCATTACATGCTGTAGCAATAAGAGAATAATCCACAAAATTACTTGATGCATGGTGAGAGCTTGATCTTGTTCTACCAAGTAAAGGTGCACTCAATTTGCTGTCCTGCAAAGTTTGTTTCAGCCACTTTGGCATAGATTGTGCACTCTTGATAGACATGCGTTCATTATGTAAAACATCTTCCATATGTACATCATGCGTGGGCTGAATTTCGTGCTCAGTTTCAGCCATATTTTGACGCAAATGTTCAGCCATATGTGGCTGAAAATTTCCAACAGTTTTGGCAATTTTTGGCTGAATTTTTTCAGCCATGTTTGGCTGGAAATTCTCTGCATTTTCAGCCCTATTTGGCTGGAATTTTTCAGCCCTTTTTCATCACATAATGTACCGGACATCACGATAACATCGCCATTGCTGAAATCATGAACCATACACTTATAATCAACAAAGTGTACATGAAGTCCAGCTTTGGCAATCAACGGAACTGAAATTAAGTTCTTCTTGATACCGGGCACATACAATGCATTTTTCAAGAGAATCACACCTCCATTTGCAGCCGTAAGCTCAATTTCTTCTACTCTAATGATAGGATAAGAGGCATTGTTTGCACACACCACATGTCCTCCTTTAGGTGCATCTTTCAAAGAGGCAAAAAATCTTTTGCATGATGTTATGTGCTTTGAAGCACCACTATCAAAGAACCAATCCGAATCAGCCTCACTCACAACCATGCATTTAGAATGTAAAGAAGCATCATAATGACATGTAACAACACATGCCCAAAAGACTTGAGCCATGTTAGCTTCATCATTCTTTGCATTTGCTGAATTTTCAGCAATAGACATGCCGGATTCCTTCTTCTTTTCATTGCGTTTAGCAAGCTTTCTACACTCATCAATAGTATGAGCAGCCTTCCGGCAATATTTGCATCTCTTCTTCTTTTGCAAATCAACATCATTAGAGGAATGAGTGGAAGAGGAAGCTTGAGGCTTTGGTTTTGATGAACCAAAAGCTGAACCATACTTGCTTTTCCCCTTTTGTGAGATAGCAAGTACTTGCGTTTTTCCTTCAATCAAACCACTCCTATTCACTCTAGATTGCTCTTCTTGCAAAAGAAGAGACATAACCTCATCAAATGCATACATATTAGGATTTCCTTTTGCAACCAAATGAAGTGTAGTAGCAAAGCTTTGAAAAGATTCCGGTAATCCTTTCAACAATGTAGAAGTGAGTGATGCATCCGGAATGATCTCATCTATGTTTGACAATTGCTCTTTCAAGTCCTTGATGCGTGTCACATACACATCCACTGACTCATTTTCAGCCATACATACATCCTCAAGTATGCAACACGTGCTTCATTACGCACGGCATACAAAGAAGCAAGAGTGTCCCATGCCTGTCGTGATGTAGAACATGACTGAATGTGTGGAACTATATGACGCTTCACTGAAAGCACAATCAAAGCATGAGCTTGAGCATCTTTTCCATCCCATCTAAGCTCCTCCTATGTAGGTGGAGAAGGAGAAACCACAATACTCGAAGAAGAAGCTCCATCTGTGACAGTAGATTGTGAAGTAGAAGCACCTGCCGGTCTTCGATCTACATCTGCCACTATGTTCCAAAGTTGTTTTGCAACAAGAACGTGCTTCATCATGTAAGACCACATCGGATAGTTGGTCCCATCAAGCTTATCTTCAGCTTGAAGCATGCCGAACAAGTCATTGCTGCCCGCCATTTCACTAAGGAACAAGAATGTGACAAAATCTTCACTTCGACGAAAACTGAAATGAGTGCTGAAATTTCAGCTCACAAACCGTCACTCTGATGGCGATTCTGACTGCACGAATGACTTTGAAATGGGGGTAAAACCCCAACGCACTTGCTGGAAATGTTTTCGGGCTACTGAAATTCACACTTCTATGCTCTGAAGTCGATTTGCACTGTTAAAGTGCGCGCGCGCCGCAACGCGAAAAACCGAAACTTGAGAAGAAGTTGAACCTGCTCTGATACCACTGTTGGGTGTGTGTAGAAGTGCGAGAGACACACGAGAAGCACACACAAAGAGCACAAGCGCAGCAAGACACATGGAGAAGACGATGGCTGGAATAGCTCTCTCTATTGATCGATGAACTGAACTGAAGTAAGAGCTGAATAATATCCCTAAGTACAAAGTACCACCACATATGAGAGTATCAAGTATGTGGTAACATGGGGAAAAAACCTCTAGCCAGCACTAGAGTAAAAAGTGCCCATGTATAGGGAAAAGGTTCACATCAAAGCTACACGAGGAACACTCCTCTTATCCTGTTATGGGAGTTGGTAAGATCATTTTGACTACTGCTGATGGTAGTTCTTTCACTTTGTCAGATGCTTTATTTGTGCCAAGGATCAAGAAGAATCTGTTATTAGTTTTTGCATTAGCCAAGATTGGCTTGGTTGTGAAATTTGTTGATGACAGATGTACAGTTCATGATCTGTCAAATGGAGATGTTATTACTGCTTCTGGCATTTTTATGTCGTGGGTTGTATAAGCTCATAGACTATGAAAGATCTGAAAATGATTTGGCATGTGCAGTAAATGATTCTCAGGCTATGTCAGATGCAAAGCTTTGGCATGCACGCTTTGTTCATGTGAATTTTGCTAGTTTGCTACGCCTGTAGAAATATGAAATGGTGTCCTCTTTGGTTTTGGCTGAAAATCTGTCAGCATGTAAAATGGGCACCCTCCATTCTGATCGAGGGGGGGAATATATGTCTTCTGATTTTAATGCATTTCTGGCTGAACGTGGGATAAAACACCAGTGTACAATGTCGTATACACCTCAACAGAATGGAGTTGCTGAACGAAAGAATAAGTCACTCATGGAGATGGCGAGGTGTATGGTCAAGAGTCAGGCTTTACCACATAGTTTCTGGCTTGAGGCTGTCATGTGTACAGCATATGTACTTAACAGGTGTCCCACTAAAGCGCTGCAGTCTATCACTCCATATGAGGCTTGGCATGACCGCAAGCCATGTGTTGCTCATCTGCGTGTTTTTGGTTGTTTGGCATATGCATTAGTGCCTGAACAACATCACAGAAAATTGGATGATAAGGCAGCAAAATGTATTTTTGTTGGGTATAGTTCTGAAAGTAAAGGCTATCGTCTGTATCATCCACATACTAAACACATTCTGGTTAGCCGTGATGTTCTTTTTGTGGAAGATGCTATTCAGGCATTGCTTTCATGTACCAAGGAGACATCTGTTAGCTCCAAAGACATGTATGATACTTTGATGCCTCTTTTTACACGTGGACAGTCTAGTGATGGTCCTAATGAGGCAACTTCTCAGCCTTTGCAGGTTTCATGTGATGATGCAAATAATTCTATTTCTGTTGCAGATGTACATGATGCACTTATTGATGAGAGAGCTGATATTAAGCAGGCAAGAACTATGCCAAAATGGCTGGTGCAGACTTTGCGTGACAACAAATTAGATGCATCTCTGTCATATCGTACTCGTTCAGGCTCTCATAGTGCCTCTTTTGCATCAGATTGCTATGTTATGGCTGCATCTAGTCTCTGTGATGAGAATGAGCCTGTTTCGTTTGATGAAGCACAAAATTCAGAAAATTGGATGGCTGCTATGCAATCTGAATATGATGCTATAATGAAGAATGGTACTTGCCTCTTGGCAAGAAGGCCATTGGCAATAAGTGGGTATACAAGTTGAAGCGTAAACCTGATGCTACAGTGGACATGTATAAGGCTAGGCTTGTTGCAAAGGGTTATGTGCAGGAAAGAGGCATTGATTTTGATGAGACCTTTGCACCTACATGCCGTATGACTATTGTTCGGAGCATTTGTGCACTTGCAGCCCATCATGGTTGGAATGTACATCAGTTGGATATTAAAACAACATTTCTGAATGGTGACTTGCATGAAGAAGTGTATGTTTTTCAGCCCCGTGGCTTTGTGCAGAAAGGGCATGAAAACCATGTGTGCAGGTTAAAGAAGGAATTATATGGTTTAAAGAAGCACCACGTGCTTGGTATGAGAAGATACATGCCTATCTTGTTGCACATGGTTTTGAGAACAGTCCAACTGAAAGCACCTTATATGTTAAGCGTGCTAATGATGTGCTTCTGATCATTGTTGTCTATGTTGATGACATGCTGCTCACTGGTCCTATTGAGAAGCATATTGCTTATTTCAAGGCTGATTTGCATGCCTCATTTGAGATGTCTGATTTGGGGCATTTGCATCACTATTTGGGCATTCAGTTTATGCAAGTTGATGGTGGAATGGCTTTGTGTCAAACAAAATATATTGACGCATTATTGCAGTGTTTTGGCCTTGAAGACTCTAAGCCTATTGCCACTCCTATGGAGACAGGTTTACGATTGAATCTTCATGATGTTGGAGATGCATTTGATGCTGTTCTCTATCAGCAGGCTGTTGGATGCTTGATTTATTTATGCATTACTCGGTCAGATATCATTTTGTTGTCTCACAGATGAGCAAGTTTATGCATTGCCCAAGAGTCACGCATTGGAAGGCGGTTAAGCGTGTCTTTCGCTACTTGAGTGGTACTCGACTACTTGGGTTGTTTTATCCCAAGGGGGGATCACTACCGCCAGATTTGCATGCTTTTTTTGACTCAGATTGGGCTGGTTGCTATGACACTCGTGTGTCCACGAGTGGTTTTTGCTTCATGCTTGGTAGCTCATGTATATCTTGGTTGAGCAAGAAGCAGCCTAGTGTGGCCACTTCCAGTTGTGAGGCTGAGTATAGGGCAGCTTTCACAGCGACTGTTGAGTGTGTGTGGCTCAGACGCCTTATGGATGATTTGGGTGTTGGCCAGTCTTCTACCACCACCATCTTCACTGATAGTCAGAGCGCATTGGCAGTTGCGAGGAACCCTGTGTTCCATGCTCGCACTAAGCACATTGAGGTGCATTATCACTATGTTAGGGAGAGGTTCTCTGCTGGGGAGATCAGCTTGGCATATGTGACCATGCAGGAGAACATAGCAGACCTTTTCACGAAGGCTCTGCCTAGGGAGAAGTTTGAAGCTTTCCGCAAAGCTTTGGGCTTACTTCCTTTTATGGAGTGATTTCCACATAGCTTGGCACTTCCTTATACATGAGTGCCAGCTCCTTGTTCACCGCATCACTCCCAGGGGGGATTTGTTGATATATTTAGGTAGTGATGTGTGTGAACACACTAGGACCACCAGGGCACTTTTTTCCCTCTTTAGGAGTTTTTTTTCCCCCGGCTTGTATATATGCCTATTGCCCTAATGGGCTACTTATCTTTGTACATTCTCTAGTAATACATTCAGTCTTGTGTGTTGTGCTCCAAGCTTCTTCTTCTTCCTTGTGCTGTTCGTTTGCTTCTGCAGACATCTAACTCCAACACTCTGATACCAATTGTTGGAGTTAGATGTCTATGGAAGCACATGAACAACACAAGGAAGAAGAAGAAGCTTGGACCACAACACATAATACTGAATGTATTACTAGAGAGTGTACAAAGATAAGTAGCCCATTAGGGGAGTAGACGTATATACAAGCCAAGGAAAAAAACCTCCTAAAGAGGGGAAAAAGTGCCCCGGCGGTCCTAATGTGTTCACACACATCACTACCTAAATATATCAACAACTTTATAGTCTTGAATTCACAAGTTTGTATCTATAGGATGATGTGTTTAAGAATGATGCAATACAATCTTGATCCTAAAGATAGTACAATTATAATTCTTGTTTCTAGATTGAAATCATTGTTTCTACTTCTTAATGTTGGTGTCCTTATAGTTTTGTCAAGTAGAGGAAGGTTTTGTGGTGTGCCTACCATTTATGAGATCAATTCATATCTTAAGTGATGTCCCTTGAAAAATTTTGTTAGATGTTTTCAAAGTTTTTAAATTGTTATAAAGATGTTAAAATTGATCAAGGCTTTTAACTCTTTATTGAACACTTGAAAGACACAAATTATTCAAGTGATTAGAGCAATCAGATAACTTCCAATAGCCCTAATCGCTTGAATTGTTCGTGTCATGCATATCATCTAGCCTTTGACATTTTGATATATTTCTTCCTTCAAATGCTATATCTTGATTTGCTTATCTCTGAATTGTAGTATATGGCCTATATAAATTATTACTTTTAAAGAAAAAGACACAAAAATTCAAACAAATGGAGCAATCAGAGAACTTTCAATGGCCCTAATTGCTTGATTTGGTCATGTATCATATCACATCCAATATTTGCCATTGTGATATGCTTCTTCCCTCAAATGCTATATCTTCATCGTTTTTCTCTTACTTGTATTATATGGTCCATATAAGTTGTTTTTTGGAGGAGAGAAAAGCATGAACAATTCAACTGATTAGAGAAATTAGAGAACCTCCAATTGAATTGGTCGTCTCTTCTATCTCCTCCAACCTATACCATTTTGATATATTATTCCCCTCAAATGCTAAATGTAGTCTTGTTTATCGCTGAAATCGAGTATGTGGCCTATATAAGATCTATTTTTCCTTCATCTTTATCCATCCATATGGATTAGTTTTTTCCAATGTTATTGTCTTCGAGAAATGAATTATAGAAACTAACCAAGTCCAATGATGTAAAGCATAAGAAATCCACTATGAACTTGAACAATCCAATCATTGAAACCCAAAAAAGAAAATAAGTGAAAATAATATTTAACATTCAAGATGTTCTATGTTTTCATTCAAAATAAATTATTATTATTTTTGGTGGACAAAAAAAAAGTGCAAGGTTTTTTCTTTTTTGTAATAACATGTTTTTAAAACACGCCACAGAAACATGAAGAGAAAAAAGCCATTAAATCTTGATCCTTTAAGAAATTTAGGTTGGCAACATTTTCCTTTGAATGTCATATCTGATCTTGCTTAGAAAACTTGAAACTATCCATTGATTAGGAGACTCCCAATCTAATGAAGAAGTGATAGGGCTAGTAGACCTTCAAGATCTTCATATGCATTCCTCCCTGATGGTACTTGATATTGTGCAAAATAGACAAATAAGTGCATAGTATTGGAAAATGTAAGAAATTTGTTTAGATACATTGCTTTTGCATAGTCCTTATGAATAACTTTGAATGTTCCTTCTAAACATTCAACAGGTTGCCACTCTAGAGCATTGGAAGGAAAAAAAAAGAGATTCATTGTGAAACTTTGCTTACATTATGATGGAAAATGTAGATGATTGTTAACCACTAGATCCTTACCACTATACTTATGTTGAACTCTTACAAACGAACCATGTCTTCTTAATTTGAAACCTAGGATATAACATTTCCAAAGAATTTTGGTGTCATCTCTTTTAGCTTGCTTCAATTTATGGGCAGCTCTAAAATTGGGTAGCTAGTGACCCAATCATTTACTTGCATAGAAAGAGGTCTGCATAAGGAATCATTTCTTCTATTGTAAACCTCACATGAGGTTACACGATTGGAAGGATGGCATGAAATAGAAGCCATATAAACACTCAGAGAATGTATTCAAAAAATAGAATGTTTAAAGTGAAAAACCAAGACTCACAAACTTTGCGAGTATTTATAGACAAAGAATATGAGGCTCTAATTTTATTGATTTGATATATCAAGTGTGGCCAACAAATCATAGAATTTTGTTAAATCAATAATATTTTGTATCTTTAAATATCTTTTTTCCCTTGCAAATTTAGAGATTTGCATTGTGTATTGTGCAAAAATAATCATTTTTGTATTAAAACAAAAAATATTACACTAAATACAAGAAATTCCATCACATTAGCAGTGGTTTTAGAGCATTTCTACTAAAAGAAAGCCTTTCTTTGTAGGATTAAAGGAGACATGAATGCTATATTTTTGTACATGTGAAAATGCACTATTTGTCGATTTGTTTGATATGTCATTAGCAAATGATTATTTTTTATTATTTTTTGCTCTACTATAGCCATGACAATGTCTTGTGGTTGAATGAAGGACTCAATGGGTATTTCTCTACGTACATTAGAGCACATATTTTGGGCTATGTGTCAAACAACAATTTTGTCTTACCATATGATCTAAAGCATCTGCTTGAGCCTATGCTCTGATGCAATTTTCTTCTTGAGTCTTATTTGTAGCCATATATAGTGGTATTAAGATATCTATCATGAGGGGTTCTTAGTAGAGGTTGACTCTTCAACCACTGATATAATTGGGAAAGATATCACCTTCAAGTGTGGCTAATTATATGGCTCCACAAGATGAGATACGATGTATCACAAGAGGGCCCATGGCCTCCTTTTTTCAGCTCCTTAGCATGTTGTTTTAGTATGTACACAAGTATGAGGTCACCTTCTTGTAGCTCTTTATCCTTTATATGGGCATCAAAATGGAATTTTGCCTCTTTCTATGAGCATAGATGCCTGCGGTAACCTTGATGAACATTTCTTGAAGTGCATCAAGTTTATCCACTAGAGAAGACAAGTCATGACCATTCCATTCATAATCACTAGCCAACTTGAGACTCATTACAAGGAAGTCAATATATAGAATTGCATGTTGTCCATATATCAAATTAAAAAGGCTAATGTTGGGTCGTAGGGTATGCACACACCCACAATTGTGCATAGGAACCCTCCCTAGACCATAATAATATCTCTTTTTGTATCTACTTAGGAATTCACATAAAAACCCTCCTTTAGACACTTTTTAATATTTGTCCTAAAAGTAAAGTTTGGGAAGCCTTGTAAATGCTCACATCTTTTGAAGAAGCATGGAAAAATCCCCACGCGCACGTTTCTTCAAATATATGAAAAGATCTTCTTGAGATATGATAGTTAAGCATGTGCTCCTTTTTGACTAGTCAAAAGGAGCACATGGGGAAATTGAGCTGAGCCTATAAAAAGAGGCTATTTCTTGTAAAGAGGGCTCCCTTGGCCATGGCCTTGGCCTCCATGCTAATGGAAAGAAGGATCATTTGGCTTCCACATTTCTCCTTGTGTGCTAGGCATTGATCCATGTGTGTGGGTTTGGCATTTAGGGTTGTCTTGTGTGTGAGCATTGCCCTCCCTTGTTCCTTTTGGCGTTGGCCATGGTGCCATTGTTCATGGACGTGGGTGTGTGTGCCTTGTTTGCACTTCTTGCAACTCCTCTTGGAAGAGCCTCTCACTTCCATGTGAGGCGGTTAGGGTCTGTTATTCCCCTTTTCTCAACAATTTGGCACCGATGCCGGGGACGTCGGCCTTTAGCCGTTGGGTTTTTTCAAGCTTGCCGTGCCTACACTTTGTGGATGCACCTCACACTTGGATTGAGTTGTGAATACGTGTGGCCTTCGGTTGGCCTAGGGTACCTCTCTTCTTTTAATTTTTGAGTAGTTTTAGCTCATTTTTTTTTTGTTTGATGCACAAAAACACCCCTCAACCCCTCTCATCTCTCTTTCTTTCTCTCACATACACACACATCTCTACACACACCTCTGAGCATCAACCCCATCTCTGTCCTATCTTGGAAATTGATGCTCACTTTGGGAAAGAAGGTGGGGAATTCCTATCTCTTGTCCGTCCCTCTTGACCATTAAAAGAAAATCAAAAACATAAAAAAATATGTTCCTTTCATTTTTTGCAAAGGCTCTTTGGGCTGGTGATGTTGTGGTTGGTAGGGGAATTTACTTTCCCTTCTCCATCCACCTTCAATGATCTCTGCTCGGACATACAAGCCTTCCCGCTTGCATTAAGGATAGTGGGAGGAGGGGGGAAGCTACACCATCTCCCTTCCCTTCTCTCACTCTATCTACCGCCTGGGTCTTGAAAGACAATCCTTCTTCCGTATGTTGGCGGGGTTGAGCTCTGTGGGTGCTCCTCCGCCTGCTCAGTGTTAACCACTGGTTGAAGTGAAAGGACTGTTGGGATCCTTGCTCCTACGTGAGTTTCGACTTCAGAGTACCCGCACGCCTGTGTCATGGCACCATTGCTGCATCGGTCATAACAAGTCTTGCTTTAGACGAAATGGGTGTGGACGTCGTGAGCTTCCCTATTGTGTAGATTGGAGTCCCATGCCCGCTGCTTTCAGGTCTCAACCATATGGAACTCACGACATGGAAACTCTGACTACATCCTCTTGGTCGAAGCAATTTATGCTCAGAGATTGGCCCGCGTGGCCTGTTTCGAACTCCACTATGCTAGAGGTGCCGAGCTCCCTCTGTTTCTCTTCTTCCTGATAGCGTTGGAGCTTGGTTCTCCCCGTCCGATCTGTGTGCAGGCATTTGATGTGATCGAGCCAGCAAGGGCTTCCTTTTTCTTCTAAATGTATGTTGGGCTATAGTGTTGGAATTTACACTCACACTCTCTAAGGTTCTCGAATTATTGCTGCACTACTACTGGGTGTGGTCTATTGCACTTCCCCCTTCATATCTTGAGGTGGGATGGTGACTAAATGGAGTCTGCATATTGCAGACAATCGTATGGGGGTCAAAAGTGTAGTTCCATTCTTCTGTTCGGTTGCACATCATTGGTGCCGAGACCTTTCGTTCTCCCTTTTTCTTCCAAGTTGGGAATGCTGCTTAATTAATCTTGGATAATACTAATCGTCTCTAATGGCGGTGGGTTCCAGTGTCCTGTCTGCCCTATTTTCACCAGTAATGGTATTAGTCATCCTTGCTCTTCTATGCTCCTTTGATTCATGTCCTCTTAGGCTATCTCGGGTCAGCTCAAACCCTCGAGGTCGGATGTGTTGCCAGGCCCACCCAGAGCCTCCTTGCCCTTCCGGATTTATAGCTATGTTGTTACAGATGTTTTCTCGGGTAATGATTGTTGTTTTGTTTGCTTATGATGGTACTATCTTCATGTTTAATCCTGCACTGTCATATGTTGCCTAGTCAAGTTCTTTCTAATGTAATGAGATAGTTTGACGGTGCTTGGACAATCATTTATTAAATAATCATTGCTTTTCTGAGTGAATGTCTTCTCCTTTGTGTAGGGGTGACCTTTTGGTTTGAGAGAGGCGGTAATGACACCATGAATAGACATTCGTGTCACAATCGTTGGTTTCTTTGGATCATGTTCTCATCACATGTCAAAGGGGGTTGATAAAATGCTCTACGCTTGGGACATAGGTGGGGTTGAGCTTTTCACTAGATTCCTCGTCTGCTGGAAGACACCTTTGTAGAAGCCATGAGGTTCGTGTGCCTCCGTTTCTTGACCTGTGATAGAAGGCGGCTACGTAATGTCTGAAGAGCATGATATTAGAACTCTCCACAAAAAAGCTATTTAGGTTTTGTTTCTTGATGGGTAGCCCCATAAGGTCACACGCTCTGTCATTACAACTATTTTTGAGCATGTATAAGTATTTCTATGTGGTAGTACACATGTTTGGCTGCACGTATGGCATCATTCAGTTGACTATAAATTTGGGGTTTCGAACCTAAATCTCATTGGATTGTCCTATTTAGAAACAGGTTTTGATGACATTTCACTTCCTTTGACAAAAATTTTTTGAAGCTTTTTCTTTTTGGGCATACTTTAAAAGGGCAGTTCTTCAAGGAAGGGTAGTCAAGTTGCCATTCTGAGGAAACCAATGCATACATATTTTTTTATTTTGACGGTGGATCCTTCATCTACTATCTCAGATTCTAGTGATAAGAAGCTGGTAATGTTCAAAACTGTGAAGCAATTATCAAGCATTGTTTACGACCTTCATGATCTAATCTTTATTGAATTGTGCACGGCAGGTTGGTAGGTGATGTTTGTAGATGTGAAGTTTTTGTGACTTCCCCATGACGGGTTGGTTCAGGACATTCAGCTAGTTGATGCTTAAGTTCTTGAAATCTGTTTGATAGGGGGCATAGGAATGTCATGTTCCTACTATGTCTTGATTGTCTCCCTGTTTCCAGACCGAGCATATAGTACCATTCATAGGGATGTGCATGCTTCTGCCATACTACTCATGGCTAGGGAGCATGCACGATAGTTTACTGAAGCTTTGGATCGATCAACCTAATTCAGAATTGGTATAAGTAGGAGACTGAAATATCTTGTTGGGAATCATGATCATAGCTATGCTAGGAAGGTATTGACTTCATCACCAACAGGATCAATCGGTGATATTAAGATTTGCTAAGTCTTCAAACCTGTTGTGTTCAAGTGTGCAGATGGTTCTAGGTTTTAAGAAAGTTGTCTCCTAAATTGTAATTGCCTCATGATTGACATATTTAACCAATTGATGGTGTTTGATGGATAATATTGTGTGCACCTTCTTAAATGATTCTTGGGATAAGCTGTAATAAAGCAAACGGGTTTGATGCTCTTCATGTACACGAGATAACTCCCACCAGCACAACACCTCCACTGCCTGTAACACAGATTGGGAAAAGCACTAATGTGGGACTTATTTTGTCTCCCACTTATGTGAGTTGAAACACTAAATATTTATAACACTGTTGACATATAATGCATGTGCTCCATTGAATGCACTAAAGGCATGATTGATAAATGAGAATTAAGTTTTACAGACTTTGTGCTTCGATTGCTTGAGAGTTTTTACATTCTGAGATGATCTATGTCCATGATTCCATTACTTTCACCAGTCCAACACTACTTTTCATGGGATGAGGTGTCTTGGAACCTACGCCATATGGATGCTAACTCCGAGGAAACCCAAAAATGTGTAATTGTGCTTCATCAATGATTGCAGAGCTTTGCTATTTTGTTTTCAGGAGTGAATCTCAGAGTGCTATAGGCCAAAGAATGAAATGACTGAGGCTTTTGGTCTTTGAGGCTAATTGTTAGGTTACCAACCACTACCATGATCCAAGATGTTTTAAACTAAGAGGATCAACGTTGTTGAGGTTAACAAATAGCATGAAGCAGGAAGTAAAACTACTAATTAAGTGTGAAAATCATAAAGGTCCTAATGCTTGTTTTTTGCCAGGGAAGTAATTCTCTGGTTTTCAACCAAATCCAAGTGAAGTTTGGAAAAACCAGAGAATTACTTCCCTGGCACTGACCTCACTATCTCCGATCGTTATCACTTTTCAACCTTCCAACAAGATCCGCAAGGCTCCGTGGTTCCATGCCAACGCATCCACCTTCTCTCTCCCCTCCGTCCATCAAGAAATTGCTGATGTGTGGAAGGTGGCGTTCGCCTCTGGCCTGGCCCCAGCCAAGTGCTGGAGAAATGCGGTCGACAAGTCTCGTAAGATCATGATCAGAACTAAGAAGATGCTCGAGACTGTGCGGCGGGCTCGCAGGGTAGCTCTCTACCACAGACTCTGGCGGCTCGAGGAGGAAGTGAACAAAGGAAAACACCAAGCCCAGAAAGGTCTCCAAAAAATCAGAGCAGTGTTGAGATACGAGGAAGAAATACAAAGGAAAAACTTGCAAATCTTCTTCAAGGAGTGGTGGGCTGGCAAAGCCGACAAACCCACCAAAGAGATGTGCCGTATCCTTAAAAGGAAACACAACAGAGATTCGATCCCCCTACTGCTAGATCCTCTTGGCAATGTATGCAATTTGGAAGAAGATAATCTTGGCATCATCGAAGGGCACTTCACGAGACTCCTGGGAACCTCGAACCCCCTCTCCCCCCATAGAAGGGACTGTATGGCTGCCATTTCTAGGGTTTCCCCCCGGAGGATTCCACCCAACCTCCACTCCCTGCTCCATGCTCCTATCTCTGAATCAGAAATCATTGAGGTCATTGATGCCCTCCCTCTCGGTAAAAGCCCGGGACCCGACGGACTCACTAACGAGTTCTTTAAATCCTTCAAGCTGGTGGTTTCCACCCCTCTTCGGATGGTTTGGCAAGAAGCGCTAAAGTTTGGTGCTCTTCCTTCTTGTCTTAATAATGGAATTATCAAGTTGATTCACAAGAAGGGGGAAAAGAACAGAATCGAGAACTGGCGGCCTATTACGATGCTCCAAACAGGATACAAGATCATCGCCAAAGTCATCGCCAACAGACTCTCGTGCCACCTGAGATCTTGGCTTAGTGAGGACCAAAAAGGTTTCATCAACAAAGCCTACGACAGGCTAGAATGGGACTATATTCTGCAGTCGCTCCAAGATCTCGGATGTAGTCAGAAATTCACCAAGATGATCGCGACCCTTCTTGGAAACGCAACGACCCAAATTAACGTTAACGGCAAACTTTCGAAGGCGATCCATCTTAAAAGGTCTATTAGACAAGGGTGCCCTCTGGCCCCCCTTCTTTTTGCCGTCGCCACTGAGGGGCTGAGCAGACTTGTGGCACATCATGTTGAGGCTGGCAATATCAAAGGTCTCCGGCTGCCTCAAGACCACGGTCAAATCATCATGAGACTGTTTGCTGATGATATGAACGCGTTCGTTCACAATGATAATACTAGCCTGGAGACTTTCTGGAGGTGTCTTGCTACCTTCTGTGATGCCTCTGGATCCAAAATCAACCACTCTAAGACCGCCTTCAGGGCTATTGTGGGACATCATCCTGGCCTTCTCATTGATCATGGCTGTCAAATCATTCCGCAGGGCCAAATCTTTCGACTTCTTGGAATCCCCTTGGGGTTTGGCGTCTCTATGGAGCAGCGATGGAACTGGGTGCTTGCCAAACTTGAAAACAAGCTTAACTATTGGAGAGGTATGCAAATCAATCTCGCTAGACGTGCGATGGTTATCAACACGTTCCTCCTCTCTTCTACCATCTATTTCCTTTCTTGCTAGAGACCGAACGAGCAAGGCCTGTCCAAACTGAATAGTATTTGTAGAAACTTTCTTTGGACGGGCGATCATAACAGAAGGGGGGTGCCTAAGATCAAATGGGCCATCTGCACTAGCCCTAGAGATAGCGGGGGGCTGGGTATCCTGGACATTGGGTGTATGGCCAACAAACTGGCTGCCAAATGGATGATTAAGGCTTGGTGCAATAGGGAGGCCTCGTGGGCCAAGCTGATCTTCAGAAACAAGCATGAGTTGGCCCTCATGGGGTGCCCGAACTGGAAGAATCTCGACATCATGACCCTGCTATTCTCCCCGATCCCCGTCTTCCCGAAAGGCTCCAATCTCGTGTGCTCCCTTTGGAAGGGCTGGAATAAAGTCAAAAGCTTCACAAGAATTAGTGAAGACTGGAAGTGGGCGGCCGGAATCAGACAAAACGACTCTATCTGGTTCCCGATACATGGCATCCGGAGTGTGGAGTCGTGGAACATTCAAAATGCCAAGAAGTTATGGAACAAAGGATTCAAAAAATGGAAACACCTCTGGAAACATGACACCAACAGCTGGATCAACTTCGAGGATATTGACCCTCGCATAAACATCTCCTACGAAGAATGGAACACTTTGCAAAGCAGATGCCTCGCTTGGGATCGTCACAAGACTCGCCTTCTCATGGGACACGACACACCGAACGCGCGTGGTCTCAAATGGCACAATGGAAATAGCCTACTCAAAATCCCGAACATCAAAGAAACGACTGACCTCCAGATCAGCCTCAACAAGAAGTGGTGCCTGTCTTGGACGCGGCTTCGGTGGGACATGAAATTCATGGGTATCTGGCACCCACTTATAGAGATTAAGAAGTCTGTCCTCTTATGGCAAATTCTTCATCGAGGAATTTGGACCAACCATAAGGCAAGCAAACTTTGTGGGTTCCCTCCTTGGTGCAAACGCTGCCACCGTGCTATCGAAGATGTCCCACACATCTTCCTTACTTGCCCCAACTCCTACATAATCTGGCAGATGGTTGGAATGAGACTTCAGAAACAGCTTAGTTGGAAACAAGTCCTTTTGGGAGAAGCGATTGGCTGCTCTGCGGCACTCTGGAACGCAATCAGAGGGGAAGTCCTGTGGAAAATTTGGCGGGAGAGGTGTGCTCTCAACTTCGGCGATCCCCCCAGGGAGTGGTCGATTGAGAAATCACTATTCCTCCTCGGCAAAAGGATTGTCAACAGTAAGAAATCCCCCCCCTTCAGGCACCATCAAGTCCTCCTGTTGATCAACAACAAGCTCAAACCCAAGTGGGCCCCGCATGAGGGCGACGAGAGGGTGATCAACCTTCTTTGTAATGCAACCTAGGATTCAATCAAGCTTCCCCTGCTTTGTGGGATTTGGGGGGTCCCGTGGGCACTAGTCCCCTTCTATTGTACCTTTGTTTCTTAATTTAATTCAAGTCCGGGAGAGTAGGCTATTGCCGAACTTCCTTTATATAAAAAAAAAAAATTCTCTGGTTTTACAAATGCATTATAGGCCACAATCCCTCCTGACTCCTATAGATGCTCTCTTATGAATGATGTGTTTATTGCATACTCACAGGTTTTATGATACTTTTGAAGACTTGTGACTGACCCTGTGGGATTGTTGTGTAAATACCCGCTATACTGATTTTGGGAGAAACTTAGTATGATTAGAGGCATATGACTGGCGTTGCTTCTTTTGTGGATAAATTGCCTGCATGTTCTATCACTCCCGGAAAGATTCCCAGTGTGATGTGCTCACCTGATCTTACAGTTCAATCTTGATAAGTCACTGCATCATTTTCATATGAAATGGCTCGCATGTAACTAAAACTCCAGGCACTAAAAATATTGGTGTGTTCTGATACAATCATCATCTTAACCGTGTGACTAGTAATGGCTGGAGTAATCAAATAAGTTTGACATTATAGGCTTACACTTATTGAACTGCTGCATAAATCATTCTTACCTCTGCTAGATGATGTGACGCTATGATTTGTAGAAATTGCTCATGATGACTGGAAGGTTTTCTAACCCATACCCAAGCATGAGTACTTAGCAAAGAATACAACTGTATATCGTGTTAGCTCTCATACATGAAAAATAGGCCAGTGGGCTTGGCTCATATAATATTTTGGAAAGTTTTCAAGTCCAAATTCCTTTGAAATAAGTGGAAAATGCTCCAAGCAATTTCCCTAGAATTTAGAGCAATCAAATATTGGATTTTAAGGCTAAAATTGAATCTGTGTCTTGAACTTCTGGTATTACTCTTATTAAGCCTTGTTGCATATGCTTCTCAAGAAAAACACATAGAAAAACTTTGGATTGAATCTTCCAAAGGAGTTGCCGTAAGATTAGAGCATTTCGATGTGTGCTTTTGCACCTTTTTGCAAATTCTTTGGCTCCTGTATGGTTAGGCACTATTCGTAAAAGGTCTCAACAACACTTACACTCCACTTTTTGGCAAAAAACTACACCTTGCATAGAGGCGATTGCCCCATCAAGCTAGGGCAATCAATGATTGTTTCTTGGTCTTCATTATGTCATTTTGCACTAGATTTTATATGGACATAGCTTATGACTTTGGGAATGGTATCATGGTCTTTATTTTCAGTTTTGGCCACTTTGCACGTAGGCGATTTCAATGCCAACCCTATGGCATACAATTGTAATAACTTGAGAAACTCAAATCTAAGATCTAAATTCTGAGAACTTTGCATGGAAGCAATTTCTTTGCAAAGTGCCTTCGTCCTACACATTCACGAGTTTGCAAACTCGCTCAATTGCCATTTTTTTGTCGTAAATCCCTCTTGGCACCTATAGATATATGCTTTAAAAGGTGATACACACTGCAAAACTTTAGAAATTACCTCATTGCATGAAGGTGATTTCTCTATGTTTTTTGTCCTTTTTTACTTGTACGAGCTTCATTTTGGCCTTATAACCTCTTTAACCACTTGTATTGCTGCATTTCACCTAGATCTATCATTCTCTACCCTTTTAGCAAGAAAACAAAGGCGAAATGATCACTTACCCCTCTTTGTGCATGGGTGATTGCTTTGTTGCCCATCTCCATGACTTAAAGAGGCTCTTTTTGTGTAGGTTTTAGGTTGTTTTTGGCTCCCTCAAGCTTCCCAACTCAAAGGCTATCACTCTAGCCCTTGCGCATGTGTAGAAAGGGAGGAGACTTCGAAAAAAGAGTGTAGGGATAGGATGGTCACACTCATGACTAGGCAAGAAATAGAATGCTCCAAGAAGCTCATTGTATTGCAAAAGCCTATATACAATGCTTAAAAGACTTGTCATCTCTAATTGAGTAACCTAACAAATGAGATCTCTTTCATTTATATAGAGTGTTTAAGAGCTTTGTCCACAATGTAGTGTTTGGCCTTATGTTAGAAATAGACTCCAGAGGCTCTTGGGAGGTCGGAACAGTGTCAACATATGAGATTTGGTGTGGTTATTCTATTCCTACCCATGAACCTTGAATACTATTGAGATTCGACAATATTGACATGGTTACTATTAGGCCTGTTTAAATGTATTTTGGGTAAAAAATGGGAAAAAAAACTTATATAAGGGATTTGGGATGGGAAAAATTAATAGACTTCTTTCTCCTATCCATGGTTTTTCTTCCCTTTCACTGCATTCTTTGACCTTTGAATGTGCTTTGACCACTTTGATAAAAAAAATCTTATGCTGACATTTACGCTTTCTCCCAAAAAAAAAAGTGTGGAACAAAAAAAATTCTACACATTCTAATTAATTAACCTACCCTTAGAATAGTTTTTAGGAAAAAAACATGTTTTAATTCACTATTAAGAATTGTTTTAGCTCATTCTAAAGCTCCCTACATGTGTGTGAGTCCTCCCATGCAAGAAAGAAATACTCTATAGCTGCATAATCCCTTGGGGACACATTTTCCTCACCATATAACTCTCCAAAGAGCCAAAATGTAGGAGAAAAATGAGAGAAAGGCAAGATACAATATTTTTAATAAGAACACTCTATTCAAAAAGGAAAAAGTCTCTAATATTTTTAATACAAGAACGGGTAGCCTTTTTTAGAACAAAATGGTTCGCATAGTTAAAAATAGTCCTAAACTACTTTGAGACGGATTCTAATCAGTTTATTAGGAAGCACTCGATGTATATACAAGAATATAGCGTCTATATCCGCATCTCTTGCTTCCACACTTTGACTTCCTTTCAGAATATGTTGATAACACGTATCTCTTTTCCTAATTCACAATAGCTGTACAAGTTGGGCCAATCCGAAATTGCGTTTTTCCATGATTTGATTTTTCCACAATTACCACGGATATAATCTTTACCTTGATTTACTCATCATCCTTCAAGGAAAAAGATACTTGCGCTACTTACTTCAATACATCAAAGATATCATCTACCAAGTTAGTCATGAAGGGATAATAATTAGAGGGAGTTAAAACTAGTTCTCCCATGGTGTAATTCATGGGCTTTGAGTTTTGAGAGACTATGAACTATGCAAATGTAAATTTTATAAGCAACCCAACAATATTTTATTTTATTTATTTTTGTATCCAATTTAAAAACACTAGCTTCAATAGACCACGGGATTTATGATAGGAGAGAAAATATAAGTTTTGGACTACATGTTTTCCTCTTTCCCACCATTCATAAATTTAACAAGATCACGTGAATGAGGGTGCTATTGTTGTGCCTACCTTGAACTCCTGGCCGATGTACCTTGGCAGATGAGCAATGGGAAAATAAGGTTCAAGCTTTTGAAAGATTCAATGGCGTGTACATGATTAGCTAATGGGAACTACCTTTGATGGCTGAAGGCGGACAACAATAAAGGCAACTTGCTGAGTGACTAGTGCAAGCTTGCAATCAGAGGCAAACTCAAGGAAGCTACAATGGATCCACACACATGAGGCTTGGCTTAAAAGCAAGAAGTTACTTTGAAAAGGACAAGGGGGCTGGTGAAAGGGAATCGGTACTTGGGAGATATTCAGATATGATGTGGTCTATCCTGTTCATTTATCTAATGGAAGGCAGAAATGGATTGGTGGTAAAGTTCTTCTAGCTCTTGCTTATAAATACTAACTCCTATGGATAATACAAAGAATACAAAGAAATTCAGCTGATATCCATGGATTGAGGGAATTCAGGCCATAAATGAGTTATGCCACGCATTCACCAGACTACACATTTTGGTTTAATGCAAGGTTTTATTGTGAATTTTCTAAATATAGGGAGGAATCTCTATGGCATTAAGCCTATAGATGTGAATCTTGCTCTCATGATTATTGGAATCCTATGAATAGGTGGTAGTAATGATGAATTCTGAGTGTGCTTTTTTTTTTAAGTGTAAGCCGAGTTCTTGTGTGATCTCATTACTTCATGAGTGATGCACATCCTCAATCAGATATGCATTGTTGAAATGTGTGTTGAAACTCACTCGCTTTCATGAGAGCAAAGCATCATATCCATCTCCTAAATTGAATATAACATATGAACTCTGTGATTTTCTTTTTGTAGAAGAACCCCATTCGAAAAGTTATTCACACATATAAAAAAACACTAAAACCCAAAACAAATATTAAAAATCTAGAGAAAAATTGCAAAGAGTGGAGAAAATTGGTGAAATATCTGAGGGGGTAGGTTCCTTACTTGCAACAAGAAAATATCACAATATTTTTGTGGATATAAGAATGGGATATGACCATAGAAGGATGAGTGTTTATATCAACCCTCATTGTGAGTGGAATTTAATTTATATTGATTTAGTGACTATTACTTTGGAAAATATTCAACCAAACACTCATTGCTCTATCCTCAACAATGGTGAAAATTATGATTGCATGGGTCAAGTTGTGTTTCCTATTGTAGTGAATGATATACAATTTGTGGAAACATTTTTTTTCATGGAACGTATAGATGAAGACTTGATCATAGGCACTCAAAGGTTTGTTAAACAAAATCATCAAGAATTTTAAGTGTCTTGTCCATCTATTATGTCCACACCTACATGTGTGTCTATTAAAAACCCATCGTTTTTATCTAATCCTTCTTTGAGTAAGTCATAGGAACTTTCAAAGAATGAAGCAATGGAGGACTTCAAGTGCATGGAGGATATAGAAGGGCCCTCTCTTCCTCTAAGCTTGGATTCCCCTCATGAATCCATGAGCAAGGATGATCTACACTTGGATCATCAAGAAGGAGACAAACAAATACTTTGTATCAATAAAGTGGAAAATGATGTCGAATCTATGGTCAATCATGACAATCCATCACCTATTTGTATATCTAGAGACTCTACGTGTAATAAGGATAAATGTATCAATGAATCTCTAGATCAATCCCAAACCAGACAACCTAATGATTCATTGCATGAGCATGTTGTATGTATAGCCTTTGTTGAATTCCCCATGAAAAAATGTTTTTTTCCTAAAGACTCACATAGAAGGCCCAAAAGACCCTTACATCAAGAAGGCAAAATCACATTTCCCTTGTAATGTCAAGCAAATTTGGATGGTGAAGCAATTATTTAGAGCCCAATCAAATCACACCATGATATGGGTAGCTAAGAAATCCCTATACAAAATCTACCCTTTCACACTAAAATCCATAATCCATGGTCTAGACCAAGGAAAAAATTAGGGGCAAAAATTAGCCCAAAGGCGAATTTAATGAGATATGATATTAAAAATTCTATATTTGAATAACCTTACAAAAATAAATATAGGTCAATTATTTAAAAACCCTAATCGAGATTGCACATCTCTTTTGCCATACATATGATTTTAGAGTGCGATGGTAGAGCTCTACTTTGCCATGCATCAGATCTTGGCGTGTGCGGTCTGAGTTCAACTTCACCATCATTGCCACCGTATATTGTTGGCCAAATAAGAATCGCCCTTAGCAATATTGGTAGCAAAGGTGTCCATGGTGATAGGAATTCAGAGACAGAAGCTATTCACATAATGTGCACCGGCAACGTCAAGGAGAGGCATGCATATTTGTAAGCTCAATGGGATGATGGAGGGCCTTGTGCTGTTGGCGAACGCATTAGCTATTTTCTATGAGGAGTGATTTTTGACTAGATCGTCAAACTCATTCATGCTGTCCAGTACCTTCCTATCCCTTTCATTGCCTTGAACACCATCGTTGCATTCTCTATGATCCATTCGTTTGGCAACACAGTCATCGGAGCATGAAGACTATCTTTCCAATCTTGAGAAGCTTTTTGTTGTGCGATTGGTACAACAGAAATATTCTTTTCTTTGAAGCTTTATTGCATCATTTTTGCAGCCATAGCTCATAGCAAATGCACACATATGGAAAATCCCCTTGTGTCAAGGATCGTTAGATTGGTCGCAGGCTATGATTGTGGGGAGAAATCCTGCTTCGTCTGATGGTAGCTCATCAAATAGGTGTCCATGGATCAGAAAAGTCGCAACTGTATTTTCAGAAAAAGATGAGATTTTCTTCTTTAGTATTTGATTAGCATTTCCCTTACCAACTTTGAGGTGGTTAAGTTTCATGTTGGTTCAGTTTGAACACGTTTTTAATTTTCTAAGGATATATCATGCAAACTACGAGTGATAGTAAGCTAAAAATGCTAGTATAAATGGAATCGATGTCGTGTTCTTCTACGTCATTATGAAGTTCCTTGCTTGCTTGAGGCACTTTCTTGTGATGGTCTTTGGTAAGAATGTATACATCATATGGCATTCCTTAAATTGTTGTGACAATACGTGGATGGATTTGTGATGCATTGAAACCACACTTTGAAACCTATGACGAAAGCACATCGTGCACAGATGTGAAGTGATGAATGATCATTTATATTGAATATTTTTGGAGAAGAATGAAATGAATAGCTACGAACATGTGAAACGTTCCCATGTTCTACTCCACTATGTCAAGTCTAGTGACAATATTCCAATAAGCCTTTCTTTATTGGTGAATGTATTTTTCCAATGGATGTGTTGAGGAGGTCTTTACTTGTTTATTTTAGCTAAACTTTGTGTGTCCAATGGTGTGCAAATCTTAAAGTATTCTACTATTACATGGTGCACCAAGTTTTGTGAATAGTATATCAATAACATAAAACTTACAAGATATAGCTTTGTGCGTTATAGGTGATGGATAAACTTTTTTGTTTGATGGTTCTAGTTTTCGTGATTATTGGAGCTATGAATCAAGTAAATTGGCTCTTACATTTGTACCTTTAATGTGGTTGTTCATGAATAATCATCCATTATGAAATCTTCAAGTATTCCACATTTGCATGTTACATTGAATTTTGTAAATGTCATGTGTATGGTTTAGTACTTCCAAAGGTAGTAATTGGTCGCTAAAAGAGTGCCAAACACGTTTTTTATTTGTGGTTTGATGAAATTGATTTTTTCAACTTGATGTAGTGGTGACATTGTTAGAGCAATTCATTCCTCATATGAGACACTTGGACTCTTAGTCTTGATAGAGTGACTTATACAAGTGTTACATTGTCGGTGTGGTGGTATGGGATGCTGGCCCTTTTGGCGATGGCCACATGTTTAGCTATAGGTTCTGAGGCTTAGGGGTGAGAACATTTGGCTCTATGGTTGGGTTAAAGTATGGTTTGTGTTTTGTCTTGTTAGGGAGGAGGATCATGGTATATTGTTAACATTTTTATCAGATCATATCTCTGCTCAAGGAATGAGGCAAATCAACATGCACAAAATTATATTGTCTTGTTAGGGAGGAGGATCATGGTATATTGTTAACATTTTTATCAGAGCATATCTCTGATAAAACATTTGGCTCTATGGTTGGGTTAGAGTATGGTTTGTGTTTTTTCTTGTTAGGGAGGAGGATCATGGTATATTGTTAACATTTTTATCAGAGCATATCTCTGCTCAAGGAATGAGGCAAATCAACATGCAAATCAACATTATGTGTATGTGTGTGTATGCATGTAATTCGTGCATTTGTATGTGTATGCATTTTTATTTGTGTAGATGTTGCTAGAACCTATGTGCGTGTGCTATGTATTCTATAGGCATGTATGTGTCTATGTGTGCAAGTGTGTTTGTTTGCATACAAATATGCATGTGTATGTGTGTGGATTGTGTATGCATAAGTGTGTAAAATGTGTGTATGTCTGTGTGTAAGTGAATGTGTATGTGTGTGCATGTGTATTTTTTAGTATGCATGTGTATATGTGTGTGGCTTTTGGTATCTTTGTGTGTAAATATATTTTGTGTATGCGTATATGAGTATGCATGCATGTATGTACTATGTCCATGTGTATGCATTTATGTGTGCATGCATTTATATACATGTGTGGCTACTATTGGAATGCATCTGTATGTGTGGCTGTTTTTATGTGTGTATGTGCATTTTGTGTATATGTGTGTGTGTCTGTGTGTGTGTGTGTGTGAAATTTGCATGTGTATGAAAGTGCATGTGTGTATAGTTCTTGCTGGAATGCATGTGTATATGTGGCGAGAATGCATGTGTATGTGTGGTTGTTGTATATGCTTGTGTGTACAGTTAGTATGTGTTTGGGTGCAGAAAATGTGCATGTGTGTATGAAAGTTCTTGTGTATACATATGTGTGGTTTTTGATATGTGTATGTATGTGTGTTTTATTTTTGTGTGTGTGAAATATATGTTTATGTGTACAAGTGTATGTATGCACATGTGTGCTCCTGGTGGAATGTACGTGTATGTGTGCATGCATGTTTATACATGGGTGGCGGCTATTGGAATGCATGTGTATGTGTGGCTATTGTTATGTGGATGCATGTGCATTTTTTGTATGTGTAAGATATGTGTGTGTATGTGTGAAATTTTCATGTGTGTATAGAAGTGTATGTGTTTTCATGTGTGTCGCTGTTGGTATGTGTACGTATGTCTGTGGCTGTTGCTATGTATATGTGGAGTAGAAGTATATATGCATGTGTGTGTGTGTGTTTAAATGACATGTATATATATATGTATGTGTATGCATGTAATACGTGCATGTGTATGTGTATGCATTTGCATTTGTGTAAATGTTGCTGTAATCACTGTGTGTGCACTATGTATGTCTACAGGTATGTATGTGTGTCTATGTGCATACAAAATATGTATGTGTATGTGTGTGCATTGTGTGTGCATTGTGTATGCATAAGTGTGTAAAATATGTGTGTATGTCTGTGTACGTAAGTGCATGTGTATGTGTGTGCATGTGTATTTTTTAGTATGCATGTTTATATGCATGTGGCTTTTGGTAACTTTGTGCGTAAATATATTTATGTGTAGGTGTATGTGAGTATGCATGCATGTACGTCCATGTGTGTGTGTGTGGATGTGCAAGTGTATGGATATTGTATGTGTGCATTATGTGTATGTGTGTTTGTGAAAGTAGACCATGCTAGTGTGATTGAGAATAGTGAGAACCTGAGCTCAGAGTGAGTGAGCTCAAGCCAAATTTTGGATTTAAAAGGAGTGGTGAAAAATAGAGAAAATTTTGAGGGTGGTTGTATGGTCTCTACAATTATTATAGACTTGCTTTGTAGCTTTATCATTGATTATACCAGATTGCATAGCATTGTTTGCTCTCTCATTTTAATCATTTTTATTGATTTCAATCATTCATTTGTTCTCTCATATATTTCCCTAAACTTTGCCAAAGTTTCAAGTTCTTTGACTGAGTGAGTTGTGAGAAATTGCCAACTTTGTGAAGGTATATCTCTGCACACAGGCAGAGAGTGTTACAAATAGGTAGCTTGTTTTGCAGAGGATGATTCTCCTACTTGGAATATCCATTTGGGAGTATTTAAAGCTTATTAGGTAGCTCTTATAGTCTAATTTAACTCTCCAAAGTTTCATTTTAAGTCTCTATACAGGTGCAAAGAAAAGTTGAGAATAGTGAGCATATATCACTACTTGTGTACCTAGTGGAGGGCAACCATCTTCCATTGTTGCATTAGGGTGTTAGAATCATCCCCCATCACTTCTACTATGCACCATTGGAAGATTTATGCTTACTAGTAGATGAGCTCTATTTACCTTAGCCATTCTGACTAGGTGATGTTGTACCATCACAACTCATATTTGTTAATCCAAGGAGCATCTCACAAGACCCAAATGTCACATAGAAGCATTTAGCAGACGCAATGCTGCTTCATTAGCACGAGATTAACAACAAAACTATGCATGAAATAAGAAGAAAACATCATTAACAGCACACATAAGCTTATTCATATGCATAATCATGTCACTAATCAACAAACTAACATGTCACAAGCATAAGGCAAGAAAAGAACAAGTACGCAAGCACAACATCATGATGACAACTAGAGCTCTCTAAGCATTCCACAAATTAGCATGATCTCATTATCTCCAAGAATGCTCCCCTTAAATGAGAGATAGTGACCTCTTTATATTGAAAATAGGTAAAATCCATGCTATGTGGGATTTCTCAACTAAAAGGAGACTGAATCTCACTTATTCACTAGTGTGGCACGCACACACACATATACAAGAGTGCTTATTAAACTAAATTGAAAGTAGAAAAAAGTATAAATGGTGATGAATAAGAGTGGATCAAGAAATCTATGTTGTCTTATCAATACTCCCCCCTCCTTGACTTTTTCGTCCTTGACAAAGCCTTTGCAAGTGTGGAGCTTCTTTGAAAAGTGTGCTTTGAAGTCCCTTTGAGTCCTTTGTGCTTTGTTTGGCGTGCTTCATTCTTTCTTTTTACTTCAATTTTTCTATTGTCCTTGTGTTGGAGTTGGCCGCTCTTCCTTGGTTCTTTTTGCCTCTTTTATGAAGATGTGTAAATGTGAGGATGCTAGTTTTTTTTTTAAGTAATAGAGGTACATAATGAAGATGTCATGATGTAATGTGGAAGATACATACAAATAGATGAAATTAATTCATCTCTTCTTAGTCCATGTGCATGATTGTGGACTAAGGGTGCATGGATGAAAAACAAAAAAGTGCCTATGCACCGTCTTATGATGAGACCCTATCTTATGCATACTCTAAAAAATGCATACAAAAAACAATGGTGCAAGAATGGAATGGACCTTGAGCAAAGTGCTCAAGGATGAATTGATGATGAGGCTTTCTCCAAATTTCCAACTCCAAGAACCTTCTCTTTGTCATCAACCATTTCCACGGATGACACCTTTGTCCACAAACCTGAAAAAAGAAAAATGAAAAGCAAAATTTTGCTATGTATGTACATGTGCCCTCTTTGTGCCTAGGTTAAACATAGGGAGCCTGATGCTTGGCCTTTGGATAAGGCTCTGTTTGTGTGCATACTTGGTGTGCATCTTGAACATATGTTGTGCATTGGGCAAGGTTGGGTTTGATACCCATGGATGTTGCAAGAAGAGGTTTTAGGCTGCCAATATGTCTTCGCTTTGTTGGTCTTTGCCTTGGAGTATCTCATAGGATCTTTTTTGAGTTTTGTCTTGATTGCTTTGGATCCTTTCATTGGAAGTGGTCTTTCTTGAAGAGAGACAAGATGGGTCTAGACCAGGGAAAAAATTAAGACCACCTCTCTAACTCAAAAGTATATAAATATGGGCGAAATTCTATAAGTATATCATATTATAATTATAAAAAGTTTGGCGAATTTAGATGATTACTTTCATTTGAAATATACAAATTTGGGCAATTTTTTATGATGACCTCTAAAACTATAGAAATCTATTCTCTGTTATGACTATTGAGAACAGTGAACTTTGCATGACCATATCTCAGTGATTTCTCTATCATTTTGTATGATATATAGTTTGCTGGAACCAAATCAAGGTCTACTTTATGTTATGCACATTTCAAAGCTTTTGGTTCAGCCATTTTGGAGAAATTGTCATTGAAGTGCTCTCTGGTCAATTACTGCTCAGTCCCTAAGAAGTTGGGGGTAAGCCTTGGAATGCTAAATTGATTTCTTAGTGTATAGTTTGTTATTTTTTATGATTCCACTTGTAATCATTAGCTATCTAAGCTAATTTGATTCCCTCAAAAGTAATTTCATCAATTGCTACTGTACTGTGAGCACTGAGCAAAAGAACCAATAGATGTGTGTACCAAAATAGTAAGTTTTGGAACACTAGCTATTTGTGAATTGTCTGTTTTGATCAAATGGTTTGAAGGATCAACTCCAAAGAACTTAGGTACTTTTTTGGTGTCATTTGCAAGATGAAAGGGCCTACTATCAAACTCTAAAGTGAAATAGGGCAGGTACTAAGCAAGGTTTAGCAGTACCACCTCACTTCCTTGAGGTATCCATCCATCTCTTCCAACAGTGGTATCAGAGCAAGTCAAGGTAAAATGGGAGATGGTTTCCCTTCTTTTATTGACAAATTGGATAGGAATAATTATCCAGCATGGTCCTTGAGGATGAAGACCTATCTAAAAGGAAGGAATCTCTATGGATACATATCAGGGGATGAGGAGATGCCCATATTCAGAAGCAAAGGTCAACCTACAAGAGAGGAGCTAGAAAGAGTCAACTCATGGTGTGCTAAAGATGCTTTTGCAAGGTCATATCTATTTAACTCTATTTCTGACTTTCTCCTTCCTCACATTAGGAATTGTAAAACCTCCCAAGAGACTTGGGATACATTATCTTCATATTTCTCTTCCAATACAAGAACTAGAAAAAATAAGTTGTGGATTGAGTTTACTACTCAAAGGAAGCAACCTAAGCAGAATGTTTCAGAGTATATGACCAAGGTAAAAGATGTGGTTGATCAATTGGCAAGCATATGAGAGGAGATTGAAGAGGAGAAAATAATGAGACAAATAATCAATGGCATCAAGGCAGATGATAAGTGGGAAGCTTTCACAACTGCTATGGACCTTTATATGGACATGCAAATCCAGATCTTACCACACTAATGGGACAACTCTTTACTCATGAAGCCAAGCACAACAAAAATGGAGAACCATCAAGAGGTAATAACTCTTTTGCCCTATACACAGATAAAGGAAAGTCTAAAGATAAAGGGAAGAGCAAGAAAGTAGAAGATGAAGGTACTACTTCTCAAGCTAACTGTGCATGGAGAGGTAGGAACTCAAGAGGAAGGGGGGAAGGAGGTAAGCAAGGTAGGGGGAGAACTTTCAACTCTTCCCCATGCAATATATGTGGACTATCTAATCACACAACAGATGAGTGCTATAGAAACTTCAAGAACCACAGAGGAAGAGGATCTCAAAGAGGTGGCTACTCACAATCAAGAGGAATATTCAACCATAATCAAGGATAAAACCATGGCTACAACAACAATTACAACAACAATTATCAAGGAGGTTACAAATCAAGGAAAGATTTCAACAATTATATAGAGGATCAAGAGGATTCTCTTCTCATTATGAATATGACTTCAAAGCAAGGTATGAATGATGAGCATCTCTTCTATATTGACTCAAGTTGTTCAAACCATGTAGTAGGCAATCTAGCTCTTCTTTCTGATCTTGAGGAGCCCAAGGGAAAGCACCAAGTGCAGACAGGTGATGACACTAAGCATTCAATGGTCAAGGTAGGAAATGTCAAAAATTCTGATGGAAATAGGAATCTATTGAGCATGGTACTTTATGTACCTACTATCACAAAAAATTTTATGAGTGTTGGACAGATAGTGGAAAAGGGTTTGCATGTTAGGTTCAACAAATATGGATCTTTTGTGAAGGACCCTCAACATGGAATCAAGAGAATTTCCAACAGAGAAAAAATAGGTACATTATTTACATTTGAGCTTGATGACACTAAAAACATTGCACTTTACAACTATAGGATCAAACATTGTCTGAGCTAGAGATTTGGCATAAAAGATTAGGGCACATTGGTGAGAGAACCTTGAAGCAGATATGTAGAGATCAATGTGTGATTGGGATACCTAATGTATCCAAGCAACATATGATCTATAAATGTGGTGCTTGTCAGTTTGGTAAATCACACCGGTTACCCTTTACAAAGAAAGGTTATATGCATGAGGACTATTTTTTGGTGCAAGTGCCAAGCCTACACACTTGGAAAAACATGAGAAGATCCTATGTGGAATGGTTGAAGTCCCATGTGAACCATTGTTATGAATTCTTTATCCTTTACCATTTGTAAAAGTCAATTTAACTTGAAGGAATCTTTGTAAATCCACAAAACTTGTGGAGTTAGATGAATTGAAAAGCTACAAGTTTATTAGAGATAATATCTCCTAGATTAGTGGATCACTTTTTAGTGAGAGCCAAAGTTGAATTCAAATTCAAAGTTTGAATGAAGCATCCATAAAAAAATGACTTGTAAAAGTCATGGGTTAGATCACTGCAATTCCCAAGAATTATCTGATCATTTTGTAAGAGTGTGAGGCTCACATCATAGCCTACACCTCTGATCATTTTGTAAGAGTGTGAGGCTCACATCATTTTGTAAGAGTGTGAGGCTCACATCATAGCCTATCATTGGGCATTGATTATCATGCCAATGATCATGTAAAACATTTTTTTATAATACCATAGATCATTCATTATATCTGTTGATCTCTCTGTTATTATCACTCAAAATAGTCATTTTCTACTGGTCATATCTGAGTCAATACTCCACCATTTTCAATGTCTATAGCTTGTTGGAATCAGATCTAAGTCTCTACATGTTGAAAAAGTTTGAAGACATCCTATTTAGTGGATTGAGAGAAAATCATGTCAAAATAATCACTGGTCAAACTCTATAGAGGTCCTAAAAAATCGGGGGTAATGCTTTGATTGCTAAATTGATTGCTCTGTGTATAGTCCATCATTTTAAGTGATTCCACTTGGAATCATTAGCACATTAGTACATAGGAACTTGTTTAGTGTCATTGGAAAGCTAAAAAGGGCCTACAACTCAACTCTGAAGTTAAAACAGGCTAGTGCAAATCAGGGATTAGTAGTACCAACTCATTTTCTAGAGTGTCCATCCATCTTTCCCGAACAGTGGTATCAGAGCAAATCTAAGGTAAAATGGGAGATGGTTTTCCATTTGAATTTTGAATCCAAATGAATTTGTGAGTTTTATCTCTCAATACATCCTTGAGATTCTCTCTCTTAATTTATCCCTTTATGCTTGGATAAAGTGAAATCTTGTTTTAACCTTAGAAGTAATCAAATGTTGTATGTGTATACATGTGTCGTTCTTGGATTTGTTCCTATAAAGCTCTAATGGTAGAGTCCTTGTTGATCATTTCCTGTTGTAGCTATTCAAACTCTTTATGTACTATTGGCACTTATGCTTGCAACACTTTTGATTAAAGATTTAGTGGGAATGGTGCATCTGAGGCAAATTTTCATAGCAATTTAATGTTTTCTTCTCTTAGTATGTCATTTTCCTCCCTCAAATTTTGTATTGATAATGTGGAATGATCTTCTAATCTTTTGTTGAGTACCTATTTCAGCTTGAGTTACTCCAATTCTTCTCTAAGTTATTTGATTTCAATGATTTTTTCCTCTTTAGCCTTGCATAGTGTGGCTATGTCAGTCATAACTAAAGTTTGTGTTGTCTTTAAATGCATGAATTCTTTTTAAAGTTATTGTACCTTCTTCATGTCCCCTTATCTTCTTGTTGTGGGCTGCATTAGCTCTATATTTATCTATCAGAATATGGCGAACATGCGGATGAGGTACAACCTGCTTGTGCCTTGATCTTAGGTGGTGAGACCAAATAGTTCTTTGGAAAGCACACTTGACATTCTTCTTGTTGCTTTTGCTTCTTTTTTGTAGCATGTGATGGGTTGAGTGAGGGCTTGTAGTTTTCTTTGACATTGCATTTCTTATTCTAGTTCTCTCTGAATTTGTTCCACAACTAACCAAATTTGTTCTTCTTGATCTTCGCAGAGGGCTTTGATTCTTGCAGCAACATGATCTAGTGTTTCCCTTGAGTTGATGGTGCAACTTAATCTTGCATGCTAAGTTTGCAATCCCTCTCTAGCTACATAATGTCTGGGTGTTTCCAATGGAGTCCTTTCATATGAGAAAGTGGCAAATTGGGAACCCTAGGAGCTTTATTCCATTGTTTGGTAAGTGGCCCTTCTATGCATCAATTCTTCTCCTTTTTTGTGTTCATCTCAATCTTCCTTGTCATCTCCTAATGTCCTTAATTCTCTTTGGCTCCTGGATCCAAAGATGATTCCATCCTCATCTTTGTTATCTAATCATGTTGAGTGGTAGATACTATTGATCTATGTCTTCCTAGTGTTATCATCTATATTCAACATTCTTGTCTACTAAGGGTTGCTATAAAATTGCAATCTCTAGAAAATGGTGTATGAACAATCTTGCTTAATGTGTGTGCCTCAAAGCAAGTTTTTGTCTTAGGCCATCTAGCATTTTCTCATTCAATCTATTCCAAAATCTAGTTGGTGATATCTATTGTGGTCCCAAACCTTATGACATGCATCAATCCATGACAAATTCTCTTGTGAGAAATGGTTTATCTATCTTGGCTTGGAAAATAGAAGCAAACATAATCCAAACTCCAACACCTTACTATTAACATATGTAAATAACTTCATTTTCCTTGACTTCTCTGTGGATGATACTTCAACATCATTGGGCTCTGTATGACTTGTTGGAATAAGGAGTGCAACCATGATCAACTCTAGTGTTAGGTATATCATGACAACACTACAAATCTTGGCTTCTTGATCCTCCCTTGATTTGCCCTATAAATTGTGATCATTTCTAGAATTTTGTTGAAATCTAGTTTTAATATAGGAAATCTTAAGAAATAGTTACATCCCAAGAGACTCCACATCTAATTGGAACTTCTAGGAGATCTCCAAATTCAAATATGTATTTTGTAGGCATGTCCATCTATTTCATGTTGAGTTGCAAAGAACATGCTACACTTTTTCATTCGATGGTTGCCTTGATTAAGCTAGTGCTCCCTTGAGTAGGCTACACTTCCATATGGTAGATCCCTTAATGGGTAGTTACAAAGAACATGCTACACTTTTTCATTGGATGGTTGCCTCTAGTGCTCCCTTGGGTAGGCTAAACTTCCATATTGGTGGGGCTTTCATGGAATCCCTTGGAAAATTTTTTGATGAGTCAATCATTTTCTCCTGTATTGTTGCCCATGCACATGGGGTGGATGTTTCTTCTTGAACTACCCATTTTCCTTTGTCTTGACACGTACCCAATCTCATGATGAAATTGTTATATATGCATGCTACAATGTTTTTCACATAGAAAGAGAGACAAAAAGATAGTGTAGTTAAATTGTTTGTGTTTATATGTGCATCAACCCCATGTAAACATGAAGATCTTGAAACCAACAAATTTCTAACTCATATAGATGGGGTGTGACATGACTTGTGTGTGTTATCCACATGTCTGAACAAGACCCCACACATGAGTGTGTTATGCATGGAATCCATATCTACATTGCTTGCGCAAAAGAAAATTTTTGGTTTCGGTGTTTTATGCATTTGTTTGGAATTTTTGACATATTTTGATTTGTGGTACTTTCTCCCCCCTTGTTCCTCTATTGTTAATGAAATGGTCTCTTCAGTTTGTAGGTTCGAATAGGAGGTAGTGTCTTGTTCTATTGTGATTGGATCGAGTATGTGTTCTGACTTGAGGCTATTCATTTTGATGTCTATGATTCTTTTATATGCCAGTCCTATGTATGGTTCTCCTTCCTCCAAAAAGCTGAAAACTAGCCTTCCAAAAACCATTGATGACAATGTTCCTTGAGCTAGGTTAAGCATTATTGAATGCTGATATAGCCAATATTGCCCTAGTATGACGACATCTTTAAGATCATCATCATTACACACTAGAAAAGTGGCATCCATGTGGCACATTTCCTAAGAAATATGGGAGTTTATACTCTTATTATGAATTTGATATGGTGTCCTACTATGCCTATGATTTAGGTTTCTATGGGCATTATTTTTCCTTGAAACTTATCTATGATAGAACTTTGAATGATGTTGAGTGCAACATTTGTATCAATCAATATTGATAATAAGGATAGGTTGGTCTATCCTAGGCTTAAGGTCAAGCATGGTCTTCCATATGGCATCATCTAGTTTAGGGTAGTGTAAGTGGCTATTGGTAAAGGTTCTGGTTGTTCTTTAGGTCAAATCCTTTCATCACATGGTCTTTGCCACAATTTGTTCTTCCTAATTCTCTCAAGGGATATCTTGCTTCCTCTCCAATCGTCTTAGTTTCTTCTTTCCTCTTCTAAGATCGAAGAATTCATTCCAAGATATCATCTATAAATGGCTTGTTGTAACAATTCCTTGCATATGTTGATGTAGTTTTGCAAGATATCTCCATCTAGAGTCGCAAGGCTGACTATGCCACTTGTGGAAATGTGCTTGATGACAAATGGTCCATATCCCATTTTCTATAGTCTCTTTGCATGTTGCTTTAAGGTGTAGATGAAAACTAGTTCTCCTTCCTGGAGTACTTTGTCCTTGATTTCGTTCACATAATATACCTTTTTTCATCTTTTTGTAGTGTATATCCATGCCACCATTTGTAGTTTGTAGCTTCTCTAATCGGCCCACTTTCTCTAAGAGCCCATGGCTTGTCCATTCATAATTCTTAGCTACTCTCAAATTTGGAATGAGAAAATCTATTGGGAAGATTGCATTCTACCAATACCATGTTGAATGGTGTTGCTCCTAAAGCAATCTTGTAGGATACTATATATGGCCAAACAACATGATGGAGTTTTTTGTCCTAATCAGACCTACCATTTTTTACCAATTTTGTTAGCACTATACATGATCATTGCATTGAGGAAGTGAGTATTTTGATCATTAACAATCTCTATAGGCAAACCAAATCTAGTGAAGAAGTTTCCAAACAAGAACTCAATTGTGGTTTATGCATCATTTTTTTGAGTAGATTTTGCTTTGGCCTATGGGTTAATTGGTCATATGAAGTCAATGACCCATTTGGCAAAAGGTCAACTTCTTATCATGGTTCTAATAGGCATGAAATCCTTTTTGAAAGGGTATTATGTTTCTTGGCACATCCTACACCATTTAACATACTCCTTTGCATCCATGTGGAGTGTTGGCCACCATAATTCTGCAAATAATATGATTTTGACCTTTCTCATAGGATCGAAATTTCCTACAATTACACCTACATGTGCATCTTCCAATATGGGTGTGCACTCTAATCTATGAATGCATAATCGTAAAAACTTATCTTTCCCTCTTTTGCAAAGTTGTCCTCCAATTAGTTTATAATCTTGGCATTCTTCTTCAAGTGCCTTATTTCTAGCAAGTTTAATTCCTTCAAGATGCTTCCCATGTTGGAGGTAATCAACAATTGGCTTACTCCAATTAGGCATGGTGGTTACCTAATACAAGGTGGCATATAATCTACAAATTGAAAAAGTTTACAATGTGCATCGTGTTTGATATGATCATGAAGGTCCTTTTCCATATTAGGCTAGTAAACTCCATCTCATTTTAGGTTTTGCAATGTCCATATCCTCAAATGATGTCATCCTAGAAAACTGGTGTGAGCCAATTTTACAATCTCCAACTTTTCTTCCTCATCAACACAACCTAATAAGACAACTTGAACATCTTGATAGTATAGGCTTCTTGTGATGATGTGAAATCTTGTTCTCTCATGTAGTGGCTTGGATAATTTATCATTGATTTTGCTATGCCCATAGGTGGTTCATCATTGGTTAATAGGTGATCTACTCTTACATGAGTGTTTCCTTTTTTCACTACTACCTCAATGTCAAACTTCACTAGTAGTAGGAAACAACACACTATACATCCCATAGTACAAGGCTTCTTTATTAGGTAAAGGAAGGCTTGGTGGTCCACAAAGAACTTAAACTTGACAAAATTTCTTCATTGAATAAACCATTCCTAAACCTCTTGTTCCATGGTAGTGTAGTTCCTTTGTGTAGCATTCAATTGTCTAAGAACATAGGCAATTGAGAACGCATGTTGCCTTTAGGTGCAGCTTGTGCCAAAATGCATCCTATCACATAGTTTGAAACATCCACATGAACATAGAATGGTTGACTTCAATCTGGTGCTTTGAAGATGGGAGTTGTGCTCAATTGTTTCTTGAGCTCTAGGAATGATTCTTCACATTTTGCATTCCACTCAAAGTGCATAAGCAATCCATAAAGTGGTTTAGCAATAACTATGAACATGTGCTCAACTATTTCCTAAGCTCTAGGAATGATTCCTCACATTTCTCATTCCACTCAAAGTGCCGCATGGAAGATTAAACTTCCTTGGTAGTTGTAGAAGGAGGCAATTCCAAAAACACTTTCACATTTTTTTACCTCTAAGAAGATCTCATTTCAATAAGGTCTTCATCAGGGCATACTAGTACTTTGATTCTCAAGTGGACATCTTTTATTGAAATGGGAATTTCCACCCGCCCATGCAAGGGGTTTTCACACCTCCTTATCCTATGAGGTAAGCCTCAATCAAATTCATATGCAAATTCATGTCTTGACAACAAGAGTACCATATGGCCCTAGTAGCAGCTCTTGAATTAGTTAGGTCTCTGATTGTCTTGAACATTGTGTCATGTCCTAGCTCGACCAAAATGAAGGGTCATATATCCATGATGCTAGGAGAGGTATTCCTCTTTGTTTGACACCTAGCCATGTGATATTGATGGGCATAAGAGTGGGAAAGAATATTATTATTCCTTGAGTGGTCTAAGCCTTTTCTTCTTAATTTTATTCTCTTAATGCTTTATAAGGCTTCATCCTAAGCTTCTTCTTGTATTCTTTTCTCTTCTTCTTTTCATTTCTCAGCCACATTGAGTCTTTTCAACATCTCTTCTATCAATGGATCTTGATAGAGCTTGACTTGGCAATCACGTATGTCATTTGCTAGCACTTCTCCTTCTAGTGTAGCCTATTGCACGGTTTTGCCGTAGATATCCTATTAATTATCATAGGTCCATAGCTACATTTCTCTAGTTTTTCCACATGTTGCTTCAGCGTGTATACTAAGACTAGATATGTGACTTTCAAACCTTTATCTTTGATATGCACATCAATACAAGCCTTTTGTCTCTTCTTAGCCACATATATTTTTGGTGCTGCTCCCAATCTAGTCTCACCTAAGTGCTCTAGGTCTATGATCCTGGATGATAGCTCGCGGTTTGTCCATTGATGCTCTTGTGCAACCTTAAGAGTGGGTATCAAAAAATCTAATGGGAGCACATCGTTCTGGAAAAAAACCATTTGAAAAGGAGTGACATTGAGTACCATTTTATAGGACACTCAATATACCCAAAGAACATGATGGAGTTGTTTGTCCCAATTAGAGCGTTTATTATTGACGAGCTTGGTCAATACATTATATGTGATCTTGTTTGTACTTTCAGCTTGTCCATTGGCTTGTGGGTGATATGGTGCCGACTTCTTGTGAATGGCCATGAAATTTTGTAAAAGACATTCAATGACCTCGCTCAAGAAGTGGTTTCCTCTATCACTTACTAATTCAATGGGTAATCTGTATCTAGTGAATACATTTTCAAAACAATAACTTAGTCATGTTTTGTGCATCATTCTTCCTAGTAGCTTTCACTTCTACCCATTTGGTGAGATAATCTATTGCAACGATTTTGTATTCAACATGGTGTTGGCATACAAGGCAGATGAAGAGCATACCAGCACAACAGAGCGGTCATGCACAATATGGCAACAAGGCCTAATCATTTTTTCCATGGACCATTCACAACTCAAGTGATTTTAATCACTACACAAACATTGTAAATTCCATTTTTGGTAGAATAGACTCCATTTTGTTCAAGCCGAGGAGTCCTCAAGCTTGAGGAGTATTAGAATTAGCTACATATCAATTTTCATAATTTTTAGACTCCGTTTGAGCCCTCAAATAGGCTCTAGAACCTAATTTTTAACTAGACCGGACACTAGGTCTGGACAAGGCCAAAGCTAGTGAGAAAACTATAAAAAGAGCTAGAAAGCTCATTTTTGGGGTAGATTGTTTGTGAATTGAGCTTATGTAAGAGACTTTTTGACTAATGCAAAGAACTCCATTGATCCTCTCCTTGTTCCTGCCTAGTGTGCGCGTGTGTGTGTATGTGTGTGCATGTATGTGTGCTTCTCACTCACACACTTGTGCCATCACTTGCTCATAGTCTTCATACTAGTCCTCACGTCTCCACAGATTGACATTTATGAGGTGGATCTCCTCACGTTGGTACTCACCATTGTGCTAGAGTGACACCAAATTCAAGCCCTAGAGCTCAAAAAATGGATTTCGTATGAAAAAGTTATGACCATTCAGGGTTTAGGGGGTTAAACAGACAAACAGAACCTTTTAGGAGTTTTAATGCATTTTTCTAAGGCCTTTGTAAGTGTGAGTATTTGAGTATGCAAATATGCCCAAAATTTAGCCTAAATTTCCAAAAAAATTACCCCTTAATTTTTTGCCGAAAATGTCTGTCTATCGCGATAGACGGTGTCTGTCGCGATAGACACAAGCTGTCGTGGGGGGCTGTCTGTCGCGATAGAGAGTGTCTATTGCGATAGATGGGTCTGTCGCGATAGACGGTGTCTGTCGCAATAGATGGATCTGTCGCGATAGACGGTGTCTGTCGCGATAGAGTGGTCTGTCGCGATAGACGGTGTCTGTCGCGATAGAGTGGTCTGTCGCGATAGACGGTGTCTGTCGCGATAGATTGGTCTGTTGCAATAGACGGTGTCTGTCGCGATAGACTGGTTTGTTGCGATAGATGGTGTCTATCGTCTGTCGTGGTTTTGGTCTGTCGCGATAGGCGGTGTCTGTCGTGGAATTTGGTCTGTCACGATAGACAGGTGTCTGTCGCGATAGACGGGGTCTATCGTGGGTCTCTGTCTGTCGCGATAGACGGGTGTCTATCGCGATAGACGGGGTCTATCGTCTGTCGTGGTTTGGTCTGTCGCGATAGACCGTGTCTGTCGCGATAGACTGTGTCTGTCGTGATAGACTAAAAAAACGCAAATTTTTTAGAAACTTCTATTGATTTGGAGTGCTCTAATGATGTAGGTTACCGTGCCAAACACGCATTCAAAAAATATCAAGTTTTCCTATCTGTCGCGATAGACAGAGGTAGTCGTCCCGGGACCTGTGCAGAGTCTGTCGTACCTACGCAAGCTGCAGGAGATGGTGGTACAGCTAGTTCCTGCAACAAAAGCTCAAAAAATACACAAAAACAGATCCCATGCAAGCTCTCTCTCGCTCTCTCTCACAATGAAATGAGGGAAATGAGGTGGGGAGTGGAATATGACCAGAAAACTAAAATTTTCGTGAAGATGGAGATGGAGAGGAGAGATGGTGGGGATGATGATGGTGATGATGGTGATGCAAAAACAAAAAAATAAAGAAAAATAAGGAAAGGAAAAGATATTACCTATGACTCCAATGTCACAACTCTACGTCTTACCATCACACGCTCGTCCTCGAAGCTCTCTCCCCGGCAATGGCGCCAAATTTGGTGTCACTCTAGCACAATGGTGAGTACCAACGTGAGGAGATCCACCTCATAAATGTCAATCCGTGGAGACGTGAGGACTAGTATGAAGACTATGAGCAAGTGATGGCACAAGTGTGTGAGTGAGAAGCACACATACATGCACACACATACACACACACGCGCACACTAGGCAAGAACAAGGAGAGGATCAATGGAGTTCTTTGCATTAGTCAAAAAGTCTCTTACATAAGCTCAATTCACAAACAATCTACCCCAAAAATGAGCTTTCTAGCTCTTTTTATAGTTTTCTCACTAGCTTTGGCCTTGTCCAGACCTAGTGTCCGACCTAGTTAAAAATTAGGTTCTAGAGCCTATTTGAGGGCTCAAACGGAGTCTAAAAATTATGAAAATTGATATGTAGCTAATTCTAATACTCCTCAAGCTCAAGGACTCTTGAACAAAATGGAGTCTATTCTACCAAAAACGGAATTTACAATGTTTGTGTAGTGATTAAAATCACTTGAGTTGTGAATGGTCCATGGAAAAAATGATTAGGCCTTGTTGCCGTATTGTGCATGACCGCTCTGTTGTGCTGGTATGCTCTTCATCTGCCTTGTATGCCAACACATGGGAACTTTTAGCTAGGGGGTTAATAAGACCTACAAGGTCTATACCCCACTTGGAGAATGCACATCCTCCCATCATGGGTCTCAGTCGCACCTCATCTTTGCAAATAGGATTTCCAATTCTCTAACATGTATCACACCTCTTCACATAGGTATGTACATCCTGATGGATAGTCCACCAAAGACCTGAAAACAAAAGCACTTTGCTCACCTGATTAGGACCAAAGTGTCCTCTTGCAACACCTTGGTGCATAGTTTCAAGTATTGTCAAATATTCGCACTCATGCACACATGGTCTCAAGTATCTATCTCATCCATGCTTGTATAGATTATCACCAATGAGTTTATAGTCTTGGGCTTCCTACTCCAAACTTCTTAGTTGTGCTACATTCTCTTAGGAGAATGTTTTTGTCCTCATAAAGTCAACTAATGGACTACTGCAATCAGGTATTAGAGACACAATATAAAGTGGCATGTTCAATAGGGGGCATGATAATACAAGTTGGACAATCCTTGAGAAACCTATAGATATTTGCTTCTTTTTTTGGCCGATATGCACCTAATCTTTCCAGTGCCTATAGGGTTTTGTGTTTTCAATGGTGTTGCCTAATGCACCTACATGTGCTCATTGCAACTATTTACTGTGCTCTTCCTCTTCCACACAACAAGCTAAGATTCCTTATTCATCTTGGTTGTAAATAACTCTGTGATTATATGATACTTCTAGGATTTGACTATCTCTCCATCTTCCATTCTAACCACTAGATTCTTGGTCCAAATATGAAAATTGGTACCAATAGTTTAGCATAGCTTGGAACTGCTTCCAAATCAAACAAATGAGCATTAGGGAGTTCGTTCGACACTCATTGTGGGGATTCACCTAAAATGAGCTGAGAAAGGTGATCCGACCTAAGGTGGGTCTTTCTTTTCCAAACAACTACCTCAAAATCATATTCCATTAGTAAGAAAAACCATCTAAAATATCTACATGTATTGCAAGGTTTATTCACTAGATAGTAGTGACTAATGTTCTATGAAGAATTTAAACTTATTTGCAAGCAAATAGTGTCTAAATTTCTTGATTGTATATACCATGCCTAATCCCTCTCTTTTAGTTGTCATGTAATTTCTTTCTATTGCATTCAACTACCTCGTTGCATATGCTATGGGAAGGTCTATGTTCCCTTGACCCATTGGTTGTGCTAGTACACATCTAGTAGAAAACTTGGACACATCCACATGAACATGGAATGACTTATTTCAACTTAGCATTGTCAAGATAGGGGATGAGCAGAAGCATTGTTTCAGCTCCATGAAAGATTTCTCATACTAGTCATTCCACTCAAAATTTGTCAAAAGATTGTACATAGGCTTTTCAATTATAGTGTACATGTGGATAAAATGTTAGTATACAAAATGACCCATAAAAGCTTGTACTTCATTGACTGGCTTAGGTTTAGGTAATTCTATGATAGCTCTCAATTTATCTTCATCTGTTAAGATCCCATTCTTTGACACAAATATGGCCCATAATTTTGCCTTGCCTGACCATGAAAACACATTTTTTCTCTATTCAAGCACACTTGATACTCTCTACATTTGTCAGAGATTTTTTTGAGCTTTGGGATGTGAGTTTTTCTTATGTGGGAATGAGTGCACAAATCATCCAGAAAGACTTCTAAGTTCTTTCTCAAGAAGTCCCCAAACACATGACTCATTAGCCTTTGAAATGTAGCAAGCGCATTGATGAGCCCAAATGGTATCACATGAAATGCAAAGATTCCCCTTTGGTGGCAAAAACCATCTTGTGTTGATCCTGTGGGTCTATGGCTACTTGAATATAACCCAAAAACCCTTCCTTGCTTGCTACTTGCTCTAAGAGATGTTTAGTGATAAGAAGTGGATAACTATCTAATATGGTAGTGGCTTAACTTTCTTCAAGTTAATGCACACACACAACTTCCCATTTTTCTTAGGCACAACAACAGTAGGGGATACCCATTCTATGTGATCAATTTCATAGATAAATCCTACTTCTATCAATTGAATTATCTCTTCCTTTATCTTTGTTGCATAATTATCATTATGTGTGTAAGGCTTTTTCTTTGTTGGATTGGCTTCTAAAGTCGTAAGGATCCTATGGGAACAAATGTCTAGATCCACTCCTTTCAAATCCTTTTAGTTCCAAGCAAACACATCTCTATATTCTCATAGGAGGTTGATCAATTCTCATCATTCTACTTCACTTAGCTCATGCGCTATGTATGTGCATCTCTCTTGTCACTATTCTATTGTTAGTAGTGCATCTGATAGTAGCCACAAACATCAGCATAGAGGAAGCATGTAAAAGAGAAATGCATGAAGTTCGGGGGAAGAGAACCATTATTTTTCAAAGAAAGATGTTTTTATTATAATTTGGTCATATCATTAACAACGATTTTAATCACTCATGTAACATATGTAATACAAAAAATCCAATCTTTTAATGAGCCGCTCCATTTTATGCAAGTTAAGGAGTCCTCGAGCTTGAGGAGCTTAGATAGAATGCTCATACCAGATTTTGTAATTTGTGGACTTCATTTGGACTTCCAAATGATCCTTAGAACTATTTTTTAACTAGGTCAAACACTAGGTTCAAAACCGGTCAAAACTAGTAAAAAAACTATAAAGAGAGGTAGAGAGCTGATTCTCAGAAGTTAGAAGGATTAGAAAAAGTTAGAATTGTAAGAGTGTGAGCTATTTTGAGTAATACATGTGCGATTCTCACTTTCCATTGTGTCTCCTCTTGTCTCGACCTTGTGCGTGTGTATGTGTAGTTCTTACCTTCACCTTCACGCACATCACTCATTCACGATCTTCATATCACCCTACCTCTTATGTGGATTGACAATTAAGGAGGTGGAGCTTCTTGATGCGGTACTTGCCATTATCTAGAACAACACCAAAAATTTGGTGCCATTGCCAGGGACAAGCTCTAAGATGAATGTGTGATGGTATGAGTGTTTGGACATTAGCATTGGAAGGTAATTCATTTGCATTTTCTTGTTGTTTTTAGGTTTTCTTCATCTTCTTTCACCTCCCTTACACTCTTCTTTCATCCTTGCATCATCTTCTTTCATTGCAAAAAATCACAAAAATTCACCATATCCACCCTTCTCTCCTCATTTCCCTCATTTGCAAGGGAGCGAGTGAGAGAGAGAAAGCAATTGAGTGTGTGCATTTGCATGTGTTTTTGAGTTTTCTTTGTAGGAAATTGCTTTAGTACAAGATTATAGCACTCCACAGGTAAATTTATGAGTTTTTCACCATTTTTGCCGAATGCCACTGAGAAATTTTTGTTTTTGTGAATGCATCATATGCATGATGTAGATCATCTTAGGGTTTAAAGAAATCCATAGCTGTATCTAAAAAATTGGCATGTTTTTGAATCATCACGATTGGCTCATGCCATCGTGATGATTGGCTCATGACATCATGATGATTGGCTCATGCCATCGTGATGATTGGCTCACACCATCGTGATGATTGGCTCATGCCATCGTGATGATTGGCTCACACCATCATGATTGGCTCATGCCATTGTGATGATTCGCCCAAGCCATCATGATGACACCAGACCATCACGATAAGCTCACACTATCCTGATGACATCTAACCATCACGATTGGACCAAGCCATCACAACAATTCATACGTACCATCATGATGGCCACCCTCGACCATGCCATCACGATTGGTTATCACCATTGTGATGACACCACATCATCATTTTGACCATCGCGATTGGCTCAAGCCATCATTATGACCATTGACCATCATGATTGGCTCAAGCCATTGCGATGACTGCTGATCATCATGATTGGTTCATACCATCATGATGATTGGTACATACCATCGTGACGGGCCTAAGCCATCGTGATAATCATAGACCATCATGCCATTGCAAATCATCATGACGATCCTCCATGCCACCATGATTGTACCACACCATCACGATGGGATTTCGGATTTTGTGACAATTTTGAGCCAATTTTGGCTCATTTTGTCATGCAAATTGATGCATCTTAAGGGCCCCTAGCAAATGTTTGAAGAATGCATGATTCCTTGTCGATAAAATTTTGAGCTAAACTTAAGATTTTTTAGGTCTATTAAGGACATCCAGAGCAAGGCAAAGTGTGGAGAAAAGCAAGTCTTGGGAAGCACTTCTTCTTGGGCATAAGAGCAATCAACGAAGTAGCAGACTTGAGGTTGGAAGAGCTCTCAACCCCCTCAGTCTATTGCTAGTACATGCTAAGCATGATTAGTATCACTGATTAATTAGGGTCATGTTAGGAATGATACAAGTGCAAGAAACCTTAATTATTCAAGTTCAAGTGCAAATTAGGATATTGAGGCAATCAATCCTAAAGAAAATAACTTTGTGATAACTTAAACACACAACAAAGAATGATAATTGATGTACATAAATTGACAAGACAAGAGATTAAAGAAAATAAGAATGAATCAAGTAACTGAGGATGAAAGAATCTGTGTGACAACAATTCACATCGAGTGCCTGAGGACAACAAATTCATGAACCTCAAATCACGAAAGCACATAGGAAAGACTAATCAATGTAGTGTTAGGTCATCTGAAGCTAGTGTTAGAACCATTGCACGATCTTGGGCTCAACAGCTGAGTGGATATCCATACAAACGAAGTTCAGAAACAAGTGAATCAAAGATGTCTTACAACATGGAAAGACCAGAGAATGGTTTAGGGTTATCATACTTAGAAAAACTCAAAGGACCATACAAAACTCAACTAGAGTACATTCACACCAACCAATTAGGTGCTCGCATCTATGAGGAAAGTTTAAGGAGGTCTGTAGTTCAATTAAGAAACCCAGATCAACTCATTGGATTGGAACATCTTGTGGTTAAATTTGAGAGAGACACATATATCAATAAGGAAGGAGCAATGTAATTAACCCAACATTACCAATGAGTTCGGAATAGTAATTCCCAAAGTGGAAAGGGGTGAATTAGAATGTTAACAGTTAGATGGTGAACCTAGAACACCAAAAGGTAAATCAGTGTTGACACAGATGCTCAACCCAGAATGGATCCCTCAAGATAATAACAGTATTGAGTTATTTCTAAATAGGGATACTGAGGAGGCATTCAAGAGGTGCATGTGTACGCAAGCAAGTGAAGTAGGAACAATCACTATATATGAGTTAAAGGATCTAGAGACACTAGGAAAAGTGGTGTATTTAGAGAACACTTCAAAATGAGTTTTTATAGTGTCAAAGCATGTGAGACATACCTATACATGGAGGGCTGAATTGGTTTTCCCCCCACCACGAGCCAATGTTGCCTTTGGACACCAAGGGGCAAGAACATCCATGGCTCCCAGTTCCTAAAGAGAAAGGGCAAGGAAAGACCTGAAGTGAGCTTTGCTAACATGGTAGGAAGAGACCGATCAACAGTAGGAACAGATAGGATGGAGAGACCAAGAGAACCAAGACTCCAACGAGGTAGAGATGACTTTCCTCTACCTAGACCCAGAGAGCACCCAAGAATATTCAGACCCACCCAATTAGTGAAATCCATGAAAGACTATGTTGATGGGATAGGAGATCCCTATGACCATGTTGCCGAGTTCAAGCAAGTGCTACGAGTCGAACAAGTGGATACCATGTTCACTCAGTATAATGCATTTGGAATCACTTTGAAAAACACTACATTAACCTGGTTCCAACCTTTACAACAAAGACAATTTAGGGACGTCCATCACTTGTTAGAACCATTTATCGCCGATTTCTCCTAAAAGTGGGATCAAGCACAATACTTCTTCTTTGATTCACAGTTTAAGCAAACCCCTCAAGAAATTGTCAAACTAGCTGGATATAGGTTTAGATAGTACATCGAGAGATGCCTAATGCTAGGGTTACCCAGTCAAGCTAAACAAGTGTCTGTTTTTGGATGGGCTCTTGAGCTCTAAACTACGATCATATGTATACCCTAAAGAACCCAGAACAATAGAGCAATGTGTGAGGATTTGTATAGACATTGAGGATAACTTAGGAGATGAGTTATAACTCTCCAAGGTCGATAAAGACACATATATTTTTACTCAATTATCCTCTAAACATTCTAGTTCTATAGAGGACCTAGCCAAGAAAGTAGTCCAAAAGCTAGGATTCTCAAACAAACAAACACCCATTATAACTTCACTCAAACATTTTTATACCTAGGGTGGTGATCATATGGCAAATGCTTGCCCGAACATGACCCAACCTCAAGGCAACCCTAGTATCCAAGATTGTATGATAGAAAGATGATACACTAATCACACGGCACAAGACTGTCCATACAACAAGCAAGTGGTTAGAAAAAACTTCCCTCAAGAATATTGACAACTTGGTAGATAACCTGGCCAATACAACTCAACATAATTATTATAGGCCCCAATAGAACTACCGGATACCATACTAGACACAACCTAGACCCCAACCTATCCTAGGCCAACAGGCACCACCTCCAACCAATGTAATCTTTGTCAAGTGTGTTGCTGCAGAAGAGAATCTCAGTAGAGCATTAGTACCCTCATCTCCATTGATCATAGAAAATGATCCTAACTCCAACAATTTTGACTCCACCCATGTAGATAGTCCACCCACATACTACATCGAATCACCCAAACATATAGAAACATATCAGTATGAGAGCCCATCGATGGAACCTAGCTGGGAGCCAAATTATGCTAATATCATGTATGTCAATCCCAACCCATGGCCCTAGTTGAGACAGGCACGACCATAGGGCCCTAAAGGACCATGTTTTAGGTGCTAATGAGATCATTACATAAGGGAGTGCCCATATCCTCCACTAGCAGGACAACCACAATATAACTTTCAAGGTTTTTGTTTCGATTGTGTAAAGAGCACGTCATGCAAGAATGTCCTAATAACCAAGCCAATTCCTCTAAGGTAAACCCCATTAATGTGATAGGCATTGTGCGCGCTTCAAATGGATCCACACCAACTTATGTACCTGTCCAAGCTATGACGAGCCCATGCATTATTGCAAAATCAATAGCCAAACCCTAATAAGATAGCTGAGAATAGAAAAGTTGGAGAGTCAAGTGGAAGAAAAACTAGATCTTGGAAGGATTCACGAGAGAGACTTAAGAGAAAATGGAGTAAGAAAATCAATGAACTAGAAGGAAACTTAAAGGATACTAGAGCCAAAATCTTAGAACTAGCATTGCAGGAGTCAAATCAAGTAAACCAAACACCGAAACCAAAATCCGTTCTAGCCGAATCTATACTTGAAAACCTAGATATGATGTTCAAAGCATACCAAGCGAGACTAAGAGAAGGACCCCAGGTGGAAGAATTAAGTAGGAATTACCCCAGAGCAGATCTAGAAATCAAGAGAACTAAGCTTTGCATGAAAATGGTAGAGTTGGCTCAAACTATGTTTGAAGCATCTCAGTATGCCAATTGGAGCAACCTAGTGAAACCAGAGCTACACTTTCAAGGACTACTAGAGAGATTAGAACACTTGATTTCTAACAATGAGAAGAATGATCCTAAGAGGACCTATCTTGTCCCAAAGGCATAAGGAGATACGACACCTTCCTTATAAAAAATGCCTAATACTATGAATTGAAAGAATTTTTCTTCTCTACACGAGTACTCACAAGAATTCTTGAGAGAAATGGAAGAAGAGAAATGGAAGTTGGAACAAGAATCTCACCCATTGATTCAAGAGATAGATGACCTATAGGAACAATTTCCCCAAGAAATACCCTCTATATACAATGAACTAGAAGAGGAGCAGTCTAGTTAACAAACAAACTTTGAAGCTAATTCTTTGCAAGTATTACCTCATTTGACTAGTCCTTGGGAGGTGAAGTCCATTAGTATAAGAGCACCCACCATACTAGTAAGAAATTAAGAATCAGTTATTCCTAGGAATACAGATGTAATAAAGAACACTAGAGTGCAGTGTCACCTGACTTTAGAAGAGTTGTTGAAGGTTAAACTTGAGTTGTGGAAGCATGTAGTAAACCAGATACCAAAGATGGCTACTACCCACTCTCAAAAAAATTCAAGAGAGTGCCAGAAATACCCGTTGGAAGGATTGGAGATATGAGCAAAGAAGAAGAGGGAAATAACCATTTTGGCCATCTCCTACCAGGGCTACGCCATCAAAGCAATCCTAGACTCAGGTGCAGGAGTAGCCATTGCTAGCACTTCCCTATGGAAATGATGGGGCAAGGCATCCCTAAGACCCATGAGAATGAAGCGACAAATGATTGATGGTCATATTGAGAAACCATTAGGTCTACTGGAAGGAATATCTCTCACTACTTGTGGTGTAGAGTTTGAGCATACCTTCGCCATTTGTGAATCTGGAAAGAATCATGCATATGAGATGATTTTGGGATGTCCTTTCATGCGGCAATTGCAAATCATACAAGATTGGGGAACCAACTCTTTGTATTTGCAACATTTGGGAGTGACTACCAAAGTCAATCTCAAAGACTTTTCACATCATGATGTACCCCCTCTACGGTGGAATACCATCCATAAAGTAGCTAAAGAAAATGATTCTGTTCAATCTTTGGAGTCAGACCCTTCATAGTTGCAAAAAGACACTCATTTATGGATGTGTAAGGTAGCTAAATAAGAAGAACGATTAAAAGCTAGAACTTTAGGATCCGAACGACACTCGCATATGCTCCAAGATCCTGTGTATGCACCGACAGTATTTCTTGACAAGGAATTTGAGCCTCACGATTGGGTAGAGATTTTAGCTACCATGGAAATAACAATAAATGAAAAACAATGGACCCCTCACTGTGATGACGATGGCTATGACATCTCTATCTTTATGATAAAACCCATGGAAGAAGAGCCTATTTTAGAATAGTACACTAAAATGAACCAAGATCCAGACGACACAAGCGACGAAGATTTAGAGTCCATTATTATGGAACCCTTTTGTTCTTTAAAACAAGAATATCTTTATTTCCTAGAAGCTATAACCCCAGAGGTAGGAAAGGAGAATCAAATTGAATAGCTCAAGTCACTCACATAGGTCAAGGAGAGCAAGCCTAAGAAAGAAAGAAAGAATTCCCCTAGACTAGAAGAAGAAAAATCCCTATTGAAAGTACTAGAGAACCTTAGGAAATCTGAAATAGAAGATAGAAGAATCATGGTAAGAATGCTTAAGAGAGACACAAGCACTAGAGAAGCATACAAAAATCGAGAGAAGACTAGGAAGATTGTAGTGATAGTCAAAGAAGGAGAGGAAAAATGCACGTATATAGGGCATGATTTGATAGAAGAGGAGGAAGAAGAACTAATTGCACTGTTGAGACAATATAGAGACGTGCTTGCATGGAGCTACAAGGATTTGAAAGGAGTAGACCCTAACATATGATCCCATAGAATGAACATGACTCAAGAGGCCAAACCTTCAAAATAGAAACCATACCCTTATAATGATAATTATGTTGCCAAGATCAAAGAAGAGATAGATCATTTGATAAAAGCTAGATTCATCTATGAGATTGAGCACAGCGAATGGGTGTCACCCATTGCGGTAGTGCCCAAAAACAATGGGAAACTATGTGTGTGCATTAACCTGAAAAAAGTTAACCATTATTAGAGATAGTTATCTGCTTCCTATCATGGAGCACCTACTAGAATGAGTAGCGAGCAAGGAAGTCTATAGCTTCCTTGATGAATTCTCTCACTAGAATCACGTGGACATTGCTCCTGAAGATTAGCATAAGATGACTTTCGCTACTGAATGGGGCATATATTGCATCTCCTGTGATGCCCTTTGGGCTTACAAATGTACCTGCTACTTTTCAATGATTGATGCATCATGTCTTTAAGGAGTTCTTACAAAAGAGCTTGGAATTCTATGTGGATGATTTATGTGTTAGTATATGATCAATGTCTACCCCTCATGATTGTATGCACATTTTTTAAGGCCCCCTTTATGAGGAGAAGCCAAGCGTGCATTACCCAATTGATGGGAATCCCAACTTGCATGTTGGATGAAGGTCATGTTGGACCATGTAAGGTATTGTAAGGAAAGGGAGTTACCAGGGTCCCCAATTGTGGGGTCCAGGGCAGCGGTAAGCAGCCCCGACTAGGGGGTCTAAAGGGGCCAGCGGGCCCCCTGGTGGGGGTCCGGGGGCAGCACCCCCGGCACGACAGTAAAGGGAATATTCCCTATCAGAGTCAGAAATCATTTATATTTGTTAGGTCGGTTCAACCAGTCTAAGCCATGTATGGCAATTACGTGGGCGGTGGCCGCCCACGCTCTATCGCCCATGTATAGCCATCCATGGCAGGCCACCCATGATCCTATATATACATGACTTCTGCACTACCTGAGACATCGAGTTAAGCCAGCATACCTCTACCTTGTATCTCCCTGTCTAGAGTTGTCTAGATCACCATTTAAGCTCTACCTTGAGAGCGCATGGGTGGACAATGCCATCATCTTTGTACTTGCTGCTAGTAGAAAATTGTTGAGATTCTCCTATATCTGTTATCTTCTCTGCTATATATTGCGTAACTATTGTCTTACATGGTATCAGAGCTGTAAGGTTCGAATAGCTTGAGAAGTATCACTAAGCCTACTAGAAAACTAGAATATCAGTAGATTATTCAAGTGATTACATGATGGCTTCATCGTCGAACACTGGTCTTGGTGTTTCAGCTAATGTTAATGTTGCACCTATTCGAATTCGCCCACCTGCATTCACGGAAGGGTAGCTGGATGGAACCAACTCTACACTCTGGAAGTTCAAAATTTCAGCAATTTTGGACTCCTATGAATTACTTGACACTGTCATGGGACCGATGGGATTAGATCCAGAGCCTATACCAGTTGAAGATCCAGCAAATTCAAGATTGATGATTCAGCCAGACCCATATCTTCTACGAGCTTGGAAGAGGCAGAATGCTGATGCATTATGGGCGATTGTCACTAGTGTAAGTGATTCTGTGCTTACTTTAGTTCAACATGCTACTAAAGCACATGAGGCTTGGGGCATATTGGCACGTCAATATGAGACCAAGAATCACACTAGGATACAAAATTTAGAAAATCAGTTGGCAAATGAAAAGCATTCTGATTCTGAAAAGGCTGAAGATTTTATCAAACGGATAAAACATCTTTAAGATCAATTGGCTGCAGTTGGTGTTGTTATAACACCAGAAGAGCTGGCTCGAAGATGTGTATGTGTTCTTCCAGCAAAGTATGATGGATTAGTAACAACCCTTAACACCTTAACACTCAGGTAAGACCAACTCCCCTTACATTTGAAGAGTTTTGTGCGATGCTTTTAGAAGAAGAGATGCGGATGAAGAATCGGCAAAGCACAAGTGATGCTGCATTCTCAGCAAATGCAAAAGGTAAAGGCTCTTCTGATGGATCAAAGAGGAAGCCAAAGAAGAAAAAGTTCACAGGAAGTTGCTTCTATTGTGAAAAGAAAGGCCATGCCATCAAGGATTGCAGAAAGAAGCAAGCTGATGAATGGAATGGGACTGTAAAATCATCATGGAAGAACAAAGAGTCTGCAAACAACACAGAGCTGGAACTTTGGGTAGCTATTGAAGAGGTATGCTCATCTGCTCAAGCTCTTGTTGATGAACCATGGATTTTAGATAGTGGAGCTTCTCGCCATATGACCAGTAAAAAGGATTGGCATAGTTCCCTAGTGCCTCTGCGGGAATCCATCAATGTAGTGGTAGGAAATGACTCCAAGTGTCCAACCGAAGGAACTAGAACCATCTCTTTTATCACTTCTCCAGGTGTTGAGAAAAAGTTATCCGATGTTCTCTATGTACCTACACTTAAAAGAAATTTGTTGTCAGTTTCTGCAATAACAGATCGTGGACTCGAAGTTCACTTCAATAAGAGTGGTGCAGAAATCATGGATTCATCAGGTAATGTTGTAGGTAAAGGCATATGACGGGATAACTTGTATGAGTTAAGTGCTTTAACTACTACAGAAGATAAAGATGTAAGCAAGTTATGGCACCAATGATTTGGGCATCTTGGATTTGCAGTTTTGAAGGAGATGCAAAGAACAGGGATGGTTGCTCATTTGCCTGCATTTTCAAAGTTGCAGGAACCTTGTGAAGCTTGTATGATGGACAAGCAACAATGAAAGACATTTCCAAGAGAGACCAGCAATCGATCTCAAGCTCCTCTAGAGTTGGTACATGCTGATCTCTACGGTAAAATGTCTACACCTGCTTTAGGAGGATCTTTCTACTTTTTGCTGTTAGTCGACGATTATAGTAGAAAGATGTAGGTTTATTTCATTTGAGAGAAGGCTGATGCTTTTGAAAAATTTAAAACGTGGCATAAGTATGTGGAAAATGAATCAGGAAGGAAACTGAAGAAATTCAGAACAGATAGAGGAGGTGAATTCTTGTCAACAGAATTCAATAATTATTGTAAGGAGCATGGTGTGAAAAGGCAACTTACCACAGCTCATACACCTCAACAAAATGGCGTTGTTGAGCACAAGAACAGGACAGTAGTTGAAATGGCTCGTTATATGTTAAAGGCTCAAGACATGCCTGATTCATCATCTGGGCAGAAGCAGTGAATATAGCAATCTACATCCTCAATCGAAGCTACACAAAAGCACTGAAGGGGATGACTCCTCAAGAAGCATATTCTGGTAAAAAGCCTTCAGTTTTGCATTTCAGAATTTTTGGTTGTTTTTGTTATGCGCATATAACTGATTCAACAAGATCAAAGTTGGATTCAAAAAGCAAAAAGTGTGTCTTCCTAGGATATAGTGAATAGTCTAAAGCATACAAGTTGTGGGATCCTGAGGCAAGGAAGATTTTTGTCAGTCGAGATGTGGTGTTTGATGAATGACCACACTTAGTAGAAGATAAAGGTAAATCTACTATCTCATCAAACGGAGAAATATCTCACCTTGTGCCTATCAAAAGACAGGTTAAAGTTGAGGAGGAGGAAACATCTGATGGAGAAATTTCCTCAATAAAAAGCCAACCAGTTGCAGCTACACAGCGTAAGCCACTACCGAAGTGGGCAAAACAACTCTTTGATGATCACAATCCACATGTAGATGTACCAAAATCATCCTCCGATGGATTACGAAGATCAAAGAGAATAGAGGAGCAAAGAAGAGCATCAGAACACATTGTTAACATGGCTCTAATGGCAGATATCATGGGCTCGATAAAGGAACCTACCACCATTGAAGAAGCCCTTGATGATCCAGGTTGGAGAGCGGCAATGCAGTCTGAGTATGATAGTATACTCAAAAATGATACATGGGATCTAGTCGACTTGCTGCCAAAGAAGAAGGTAATAGGTACTAAATGGATTTGGAAAGCTAAGTATAAAGCAGATGGAACATTAGAAAAGTATAAGGCAAGATTAGTTGCACAGGGTTTTTCATAGATCGAAGGATTTGATGTTCAAGAAACTTTTGCACCAACAGCACGCATGACAACTATTTGAACGGTACTTGCAGTAGCTGCACAAAAGGCCTGGCCTATTTTCGAGATGGATGTCAAATCTGCATTTTTGAATGGTCACCTCAAGGAGGAGGTATATGTATCTCAACCACCAGGTTTTGAGGTGCCCAATTCAGAAAATAAAGTTTGTAGGTTGAAGAAAGATTTGTATGGACTTAAGCAAGCTCCACGGGCTTGGTACCAACGGATATATAATTTTTTCAAAAATATGGGTTTTGAAAGAATTACTTCTGATGCTAACTTGTATGTAACAAAAAGGGATAGCAAGCTAGTTGTTGTCATTGTATATGCAGATGATTTGATCATTACAGGAGATCATCAGGAACTCATCAATCAAACTCGGATCAACTTGGGAACTGAGTTTGAAATGATAGACTTAGGTCTACTCCATTTTTGTCTGGGAATTGAAGTATGGCAAAGGAAGGATGGCATTTTCATCTCACAACAAAAATATGCCAAAGAAATTCTCAAGGCATTTGGAATGATGGACTGCAAACCAACTAGCACACCTATGGAGGTAAACCATAAGCTATCTATGGATGATAACATGCCTGATGTAGATGCTAAGAAGTATAGGAAACTCGTTGGAAGTCTTATTTTTTTGTGCAACACTAGACCAGACATTTGCTATGTTGTTGGAGTGTTAAGCAGGTTTTCCAACAAACCTAAGGAGATTCACTGGAATGCTGGAATGTGAATTCTAAGGTACATTGTAGGAACCTTGGATTTTGGTATTTTGTATACCACAGGTGATACACTTCAAGGATATTGTGATTTAGATTGGGCTGGAGATTGTGATTCTAGAAAATTAGTTTCTGGATATTGTTTCTCACTTGGTTCAGGAATATTTTTCTTGGGTAAGTAGGAAGCAACCAACTCTCGCACTCTCCTCCACTGAAGCAGAGTACAAAGCAGCTTGTTTTGCTTCTTGTGAGGCAGTCTGGTTAAGGATAATTCTTGCAGATCTAGGCTTTTCATCAAATATGCCGACTGTATTCAAGTGTGATAATCAAAGTTGTATGGCTATTGCAAAGAACCTAGTATTTCATGCTCGCACCAAGCACATAGAAGTACAGTACGATTACATTCGTGAGCTAATTGAAGATGAAATTGTGGAGCTAGAATATTGCCCAATAGAGGCAAATTGTGCTGACATATTCACTAAAGCACTTGGAAGAGAGGAGCTCAACAGGCATCTTCAACAGATGGGCATAGGACCGAGACCTACTTGATTTATCATCGGTAAACATTGAGGGGGGGTGTTAGTATATGATCAATGTCTACCCCTCATGATTGTATGCACATTTTGTAAGGCCCCCCTTTATGAGGACAAGCCAAGCGTGCATTACCCAATTGATGGGAATCCCAACTTGCATGTTGGATGAAGGTCATGTTGGACCATGTAAGGTATTGTAAGGAAAGGGAGTTACCAGGGTCCCCAATTGTGGCGTCAGGGGTAGCGATGAGCAGCCCCGGTTGGGGGGTCTAAGGGGGCAGCAGGCCCCCTGGTGGGAGTTCGGGGGCACCGCCCATGGCACGACAGTAAAGGGAATATTCCATGGAATATTCCCTATCAGAGTCAAAAATCATTTATATTTGTTAGGTTGGTTCAACCGGTCTAAGCCGTGTATGGCAATTACACGGGCGGTGGCCACCCATGCTCTACCGCCCATGTATAGACGTCCATGGCAGGCCACCCATGATCCTATATATACATGACTTCTGCACTACCTGAGACATTGAGTTAAGCCAGCATACCTCTACCTTGTATCTCCCTGTCTAGAGTTGTCTAGATCACCATTTAAGCTCTACCTTGAGAGCGCACGGGTGGACAATGCCATCATCTTTGTACTTGCTGCTAGTAGAAAATTGTTGAGATTCTCCTATATCTGTTATCTTCTCTGCTATTGCTCCTATGTTATATTGCGTAACTATTGTCTTACATTATGTGCTCATTCCAACATTAAGCAAACCCACATCCTTGAATTGAAATAAATGTCGAGAATATCAGGTCTATCTTAACCCAAAAAAGGTGCATTTTCATGGTCAAGCAAGGTAAGATTCTGGGACACATCATGTCAAAGAATGGGATCTTTATGAATGAAGAGAAATTTAGAGTGATTATAGAGCTATCTCGGCCAAATAATGTTAAGGAAGTACAAGCTTTCATGGGGCATTGTGGTTATTATCGATGCTTTATACACATGTATGCGATCATTGCAAAGCCTCTATACACCCTTCTGACTAAGTTTGAATGGATGGATGAATGTGAGCAACCATTTAATGAAGTAAAGCAACACTTTTGTTCAACACCAATTTTGACGACACTAGATTGAAATAAGCCATTCCATGTACATGTGGATGCATCCAATTATGCTATCGGGTGTGTGCTAGCACAACCTACAAGTGAGGGCAATATATACCTTCCTATAGCATATGCAAGTAGACAATTAGATGTTGCGGAAAGGAACTGCACTACCACTGAGTGAGAAGGATTAGGAATGATTTACGCAATAAAGAAATTTAGACATTATTTGTTGGAAAATAAGTTCAAGTTCTTCACAAACCATCAAGCACTACTATACCTAGTCAACAAGACATGTAACACGAGAAAATTGATACATTGGTTTCTACTAATAGTGGAGTATGATTTTGAAGTGGTAGTAAAAAAAGGGAAGACCCACCTTAGAGCCGATCATCTTTCATGATTGACTATAGGAGAAGCCCCTCAAGGGATAATTGACAATTTACCAGATGTATATTTATTTAATCTTGAAGTAGTGCCTGAATGGGCCAAGTCAATTGTCCCCATTCTCACATTTGGACCGAAAAATCATAAAGTTGAGACCAAGGAACGAGAAATAACAAAGTCTCAAAGATACAAAATAATGGTAGGAAGTATCTACAAACAAGATAATCAGAAAATCCTTGCTTGTTGCATAGAGGAATCGGAGCACAAGAAATGGTTGCAATTAGCACACATAGGTGCATTAAAGCAACACCATTCAAGACACTTCACACTACAGAATCTGCATAGATTAGGAGTGTACTTGCCTTTAATGGAAGCATACATCTATAGAATATGCAAGGAATGCCGAGTCTATTGCGTTAGACCACCAATCAAACATGTGACCTTATACCATGTGTCTCTAACACCAGAATGGAGCAAACCAATGGTAACCTACTTGAGGACCAAATCATTCCCTCAACGAATCACATTAGCAAGGCAAAGACATCTAGAGCAGGATGCTCAAGACTACACACTCATTGGCGATAATCTGTACAAAAAGGGAAGAGATGGATATCTTAGACAGTGTGCTAATGACAATGACTGTTTGAACGTTTTAGAGATTTCACATCAAGGTGTTGTAGGTGGTCATTTTGGCCCCAATCTAGTAATCAAGGACATATTACTCTCAAGAGTATGGTGGCCTACTCTTCATATGGTCGCACATACATATGTAAAGAGATGCAATGTTAAAGAGCTCAATTTCCAACATGCAAAGATGAAATGCCAATGAAACCCATGATGGGAGGACGTGCATTCTCTAAGTGGAGAATAGATATTGTTGGGTCCATCAACCCCCCTGCTAAAGGTACTCATGTTGAATACATCATAGTGGCAATAGATTATCTTACCAAATGGGTAGAGGCTAAGGCTACCAAAAAGGATGATGCATGCACGATGGCGAAATTCTTATTTGAGAATGTCTTTACAAGGTATGGATTACCTATAGAACTAGTGAGCGACAGAGGGATTCACTTTCTAAATAAAGTCATTGAATATTTTCTACTGGGTTTTATGGTGATTCACAAGAATTTTGTGCCATATCATCCTCAGGCCAATGGACAGGCAAAAAGTACTAATAAGATCCTTTGCAATGTACTAACTAAAATCGTAAACAACAAATGTTCAGATTGGGACAAACAATTACATCATGTTGTTTGGGCATATCAAGTGGCCTACAAGACCGTACTCAATGCAACTCCCTTTAGATGGTTTTTGGTCAAAATGCAGTGCTTCCCTTGGATGTTTTGATACCCACCCTTAAGGTTCAACAAGAGCATTAATGGACTGGCCACAAATTATCATCAACGATCATGGAATTGGAGTGATTAGGAGAGACTAGGTTGAGAGCAGTAGTGGGCATATATGCAGCCAAAAAGAGACAAAAATCCTACTTTGATGCACATGTGGAGGACAAAGGATTGAAGGAGGGAGATTCAGTCTTAATCTATATGTTGAAACATCATGCACATAAGTTAGAGAAATGTGGTTATGGACCCATGATTATAAATAGGTTTTCAACGAGTGGAGCGGTACAATTAGCCACTCTAGAAGGAGAAATAATGCCTAATTATATTAGCAGCTGTATAGTCAAGCTTTATCAAAAACCTCTCATTGAGGATATGCTTAAACCACTGACATTGGAAAACAAGCAGAAATATGAAGAGAGAAGAATAAGAGAAGAAGCTCAAGCATAGGTCTTAGAATGCATTAAACATATGAAATTAAGGAGACAAGATATAGGAAGGGAACACTATAATCAATCAGAAGACCTCTAAGCAAACCCCGGTACCAGCATAACAACTCCCAGATATCACATGACAATGTGCCAAACAAAGTCAACTACTCACCCTAGCATAGTAGATAGGAGACCATTCATTACGGTTATGCTAAGGCAAGGCAACACTCTTAAGGAGATTAGGGTGCTAATTGATTCAGGTGCTGCAACGAGTGCGATTAGGTGGTCTCACTGTCAAGATGTGGGATTAGAAATGTGCCCTATAGAGGCATACCTCATAGGGCTAGGAGGCATGGAAACCCCTTGCATGGGTGAGGTGGACCTTCCTATCCTCATAGAAGATGTAATCTTGATGGTAAAGCTCCTAGTTTGTTATGACGATGATCTGATAGAACCATTGATTGTTGGTCAAGATTGGTTATATGATCACTTAGTGGACCTAAATCTTAGAAAATGCTCTCTTCAACTCTAGATACTAGGCCAACAGCGAGTGATAGCACTTGAATTCCCTAACCATTCCCACTTAGAGGAAAGTACCCCTAGCACCTACGTAATGAATGTGAAGGAGGATCGGAAGATCTTTGGGTAACTCCTTCATCCGGTGATGATCCTTGGACAAATGGGGACTATTAGTGGCTAGATGGGCACTATAGGTAGACAAATGGGCAACATCAATGGACAAATAGGGACCATAGTCTCCTCGAGCTCACCCTCCACACTTCTTGCATGCCTGCTTAGATCTGTTGTGCAAAATGCCTCACCTCCTGATGGGCATGTCATGCAAGTGTTGGATCTCCCTTCGTTTCCAAAGCAGAGTGCCCACCTAACCTCTCAACCACCACCATGGGAACGTCAACCACGACCTGGATAGATCAACCAACAACCAGCCTAGTGTACCTCATAGAAGGAGCACAAGCATCCAAATGCAATTGGCACAAAGCAAGTATGGGTACCAAAGAGTCCACAACCACCAATCATCTACTCCGGCCTAGGACAAGAAGTCAAGATGAAGCAGAATCAACCTCAACACTCTAGACCACCTAGACATTCTCCTTCAACAAGAATTCACCAAGTTTGGGTGCCTAAGAAGTCTCTTATTTCCACTTCCAACACCACTCAAATCTAGGCACCCAAGGCTTGTCTTGTAGCTCAGAAACAAACGCATGTTATTCCAACCTTCCCCAAATCTCACGACTCACCAGCCATATCACCACCCAATCTTGCCTTTGTATTCATCTTGGTGAATCATTTACATTCACCAACCCTTAGGAAATGGGTGTTGAAATGCCCCCAAAACCCTCCACTCATTCCCCTATACAACATGAAACCTCTTAATGCTAACCTTTATCCATGTAATATTTCACTAACACCCAACCCTTGTAATGATCAACCCCTATTAACTCATGATCATCGATAATGACATCTCTCATGAAAGAATATGTATGCAAAATTTAGGGCATGTAGGCAGTCTAGAGACATGCATTAGTTACTAAGAGATCATTACACAATCACCTCACAACATGAGGCTACACTGGTTACACATCGGTTATGGAAAGGGATTGTGGTCTCACTTTAATGGGATCATGATTAATTTCCATGCTAATGTGTTTTCTTTTTGTAGCAGATATTGTACACAAGCACTTAGGGTCACAATGCAAGTTGAAGGATCTCCAAGTGCTGGCACCAGTGCACCAGCTATGGATTTTGAGAACCTACTAGTAGAGGCCCATCCGCCAATGAGTCCTGTGATGTTTCAAGATTTCATGGGTCCAATGCCGATCGATGATCCTCCTATTGGAAGGATTAAGAAGGTACACGACAAATTCCATTAGTTCCAAGGATTGGCAAGACCTTCGACAGATGCATATCATATTTATGATGCAACTCTATGCTTTAACGGTGACACATGGGGAAGATATGAGTTCTTCTCCAGGGATTTTGAAGCCCTTCAAAATTCAGAGGAGCTACGACTGGGCAAGGGTAGGATTTACAAAATATTTCAGCACCCCCCTTCATAAACCCAATTTTTATCATTGCTACTATCTGGTCACTACTCTATAACCCCGAGTCAGGAAGGAGCTTTCGTGCATGTTCATATTGCCATCTTTAGTTGCAGACCAACCCTTCAAAAAGTTTTATCTCTTAGCAGACCTCATCAAGGCTGTAGTGAAAATTCATGGCACACATATGCCAATAGAACGGGAAAGGCTCATGCCCGAACCTATGAAAAAAGGAGATGTTTTGAAGTGGGCTGATATTTCACTAATTACACGTGAATTGTCGAAGATGCTACGAGTTTGCATGCAACATTTTGCGTTCCCATCTCAAGATCATTTTACATTGCAACAAAAACGCATATGTTTTGGGCTATATCTAGCAAATACTAGGCCCCAGACTATTGACCTAGCGAGCTAGATCCAAGAACATCTATATTTGGTGACCCAAAGGTGGGCCAGGAAGAGAGTTATTCATGGCCATCCCCTTAGCCAGCACCCCGACAATCACCTATAGAACCTCCCATGGCTATTCATCCCATCAAAATCCATCTGTCTTGCCCCATCACATTGGAAGGAACCTGGACTATGGCTATAGCCTCTCAAGAAACTACAGTGACCACTATAGTCACTACCACTACAGAAGCAAGAGAAGCCACAACTACTGTTGGCACCGAGGCATTTGCTTTCCCTATACCTAACTTAGAGGCAGAGCAACTCAATACAACATTTGACTTTGAAATGCAAGATGCTTTTCCAAGTGAGTTTCGATTCTCAGAAGCTCAATTTTGTGAGTTTCGATTCTTAGAAGCTCAATTTTTCTCTCAAGAGTACGAACGCTTGAGCTATCCTAGCTCCCCACTAGAATGTGAGGATGACCAAGCTATGTCCAACTCAGATGAGGATGATAGAACAATTATAGAGGATGATGATGAAGATGATGAGAGTCAACAGCGCCAAGAATCACAAGCTAAAGATCAACAAGAGCAACACGGGTAGTAGACCAAAGCTCAAGGCAACACAAGCACTAGAGAGGAGGACACCTTTGAGGCAGCCACTTACACTATTGCAATCCAAAGTCTACACAAGAATATGCAAGCAGTTTGGATGCGGAGTCAAATAACCAAACAACCAAGTAAAGAGATTTTGTAACAAGAGTTGGCAGATAGTGGATTCGAGACTTCTTTCATCAAGGCTTTTAATGAGCTAGTTCAGGCAGTGGGCACCATTGAAGTGCTATATTTTCTAAAGAAAAAGCTCCTACCACATAGTTACTTCCTTATTGTCTCTCTTAAGGTGTGGTTCACCCACCTTATGCTAGGATTCTCTGACATTCTAGTTGTGAGGCTAAGAATAGGGTAGCTTTCATAGCAACTATTGAGTGTGTGTGGCTTAGATAACCTTTGGCTGATTTGGGTGTTGGTCAACCTTTTTCCATCATCATTTTCACTAATAGTCAAAGCACATAGGTAGTTGTGAGGAACCCATTATTAAATACTCACATTAAGCACACTGAGGTGCATTATCATTATGTCAAGGAGGGTTTCTCTGTTGGAGAGATCAGTTTGGCATATGTGCCCACACAAGATAATGTTGTAGACCTTTTGTTGGAGGAGATGGTGGACACTTTCTAGAGATGAGATGGTGTTGCAAATTCTTGCTTCACAACAACCAAAGTGGATTTCAAGAGTCCAAAGAAGACCTCTTGAGCTTTCCAAGAAGCACAAATAATCACCCAAGTACTTTGGAAGATGATCCTCAAATCATTGGATCAAAACAGATAACTTGGAGTTTCACTATGAGCCAAAAACTTGCTATTTTTGTCACTCCACTTGTTTAGAGAAATGAACAGTACTCCTTTCCTAGTAACAATTGGACAAAATCCTTTTGGGAATATCTAGTTGACTAAGATACCTAACTTTCACAAGTTATCTCACTTGGAATGGTCAACTATGCTCAGAGAATGATGCTTAGCAAATCAGATGACTATCTCGACATTTTAGGGAGCTAATAGTATGTAGACTAGAGATCACTATTTTGCATATTACTCAATAACGACAAAAGCAATTGAGCTCAGAATTTTTAGCATGCAAATAGAAGGTCTAATGAATCCATAGAAAGTCAAATGACTGAAAATGATCAAGTATCCACTGAGAAATGGAGAGAAGCTCACCATTCTACGTGATACATGACAAAGAAGAGAAAATGAATCATAATAAAAATTGTATGTATTAATGCATATAAAGTACAGTGATATTGGAAACGAATGATTGCACAACATGAGGGAAAAGGTAGAGCTATAGTGTGAGCTCAATATCCACTTGAAATCTCTTTGAATTTCTCTCCAAATTAGGATCACATTATGTGACTTTTGAAGTCTACTTTTATAGCTAAACTTGGAGCCATTTTGAAATTCAAACTCCTACCAAAAAATGCCCCTAGAGTTTCGGATTTCAACTTGCATCTAACTCACCAATCAACTTGTAAAGGGATCTCCTAAGAACTCATGACTACAAGTCGATAAAAGTCATGCTTTTACAAGTGGGTAGTCATATGTGACTTCATGTGAGTACACAGGAGTGAATATCCAAATGTCCAGGTATATAGGCTTGTATCCATTTGCACCAACAGATCCCCCTCAAGCCTAACATGCTTGGGCTTCAACACTTTTTGATCTCCTGCAATCCAATCCTCATCTTGAACCTATTCAATTTAGTTCCATCCAAAGATTTAGTTAACATATATGCACATTATAGGTTTGTAGATATATAGGATAATTGTATGTCATTGCTAAGTAGCTTCTCTCTCACATAATGGTAATTTACTTCAATATGCTTATTCCTTGCATGATACACAAGATTAGCAGCCAAATGTAATGAGCTAGTATTATCTCCAAGAATCATTGAAGTGTATGTATGTAGCCCCAAGTCTGAGTAGAGTAGCTTTAACCACATTGCCTATTGTGTTGCATTTGCTAGACCCCTATATTCAGCTTTAGTTGAGGACAATGCCATAGTTGGTTGTTTCTTTGATGACCATGAAATTAACTTAGACCTTGCAAAAAGATAAGTATCGAGAGGTGCTCCTCCTATCATCTTTTGAGCCATCTCAATCTACATCAGAGTATAGCTTGATATCCACGTCAGATGTAAATGGATAAAATAGTCCTTCATTTTTGGTATCCTTCAAGCACTTTAAGATCCTTTTGGCAGCTTCCATGTGAGGTTTTCTTGGTGTATGCATGAATTGACTCAATGTACTTACTCCATAGCATATATCCATTCTAGTTAGGGTTACATAATTGAGACTCCCAATAAGACTTTGGTACCCTGTAACATCTTCAAGCAACTCTCCTTCATGAGCACTGAATTTGTGATTCAATTCCATGGGTGTACCTACAATTTTTGCATTATCCATCTTGAACTTAATTAATATGTCATGGATCCACTTTCTATGAGTAATGAAGACACCAAAATCTATATACACAATTTGTAAGCCAAGAAAATATGTAAGCAATCCAAGATAATTGATCTTGGAATCCTCCTTCATCTAGGATTTGATCTTCTTGATGCCATTGGCATCATTTCTTTAATGATGATGTCATCCACATAAAAACATAGATAAATAACTTCTAAATTAGCCTTCTTAATGAACAATCAAGAACCTGCCTTGCTTGCAACAAAACCTTGGTCCTGCAAGTATGTGACAAGCCTATGGTTCCAAGCTCTAGGAGCTTGCTTTAAACCATATAGTGCCTTCCTTAATTTACATACATAATCAGGTTTGTCTTTGTCTTCATATCCTGGTGGTTGAACCATGTAGACCTCTTTAGAGATCCACCCATTAAGGAATGCATTTTTAAGATCTAATCAGTACAAGTTCCAATTCTTTGAAGCAACTATACTCACTAAAACTATGATAGTTGGCATCTTGGACACAGGTGAGAAGGTCTCCTCATAATCCACACCATGGGTTTGAGCAAAACCCTTTGCTACTAGCCTTGCTTTATACTTGTTGATTGTGCCATCTAAATTCTTTTTCACTTTGTAAACCCACCTGGATCCTATTACCTTCATGAATGGGAACCAAATCCCGAGTGTTATTCTCTTGAAGTGCTTCAATTTCCTCTTGCATAGCTTCTCTCCATTCTTCCCTTTTGTTAGCTTCTTCAAATGTAGATGGTTCCTCTAACATAGACTCCTTCGTCATATAAATAGAATGCTTGGTGACTAGTGATGTGTCATAGCCATACCTTATAGGTTTCTTGATTTCCCTTTGAGATCTTCAAGTGTTTGATTGGATGACTCTAGAATGTCTTCCAATTTTTTTATCTTTACTTTGCCCTTGGAGTTCCAAGCTTTGAATTCTTCAAGATTGATTTTTTCTTCATCTCTCAATCGATATCTTCAAATGTATACTGTTCTTCCTTGGTCATATTTGGAAAATCATTCTCCAAACCATAGGGTAGCTTTATTTTCCTGCAATCATCCTCAAAACAAGAGTTATTTTCATCAAATACCACATACCTACTAATTGTAAACCCTTTATTAGTGGGATTATATAACCTATATCCTTTCTAATTCCTTGTTGTAATCTCTCTCTTTATGCCTCTATCCTATAAGGAGTCAAACTCATGTGAGGAATACTCACCATCTCCATCAAATCTAAGCCTCTTGAAAATTTTACTTGTTTGATTCTCAACCAATGCCAAATACTTCTTGAAACAAGTGAAGACTTCATCTTTATGCTTCATAAAAAAAGTATTGTCCACCTACTATAGTCATTGTTGCAGAGTAAAGAAGCATAAAAGAGGAGTCCCAAAAATTTTCAAATTATGGGCACAATTTTTCTTCTTCAAATTCCTATGAAAATTCCTTGAAGCCATGTAAATGCACTACATGAGTCCTCTAGATGCATAAGCCCCATTCATTGTAACATAATCCTTGTAATATATTAGGAAATTAGATTTATTCAATAAAAGGGTTAGTCTCTTGTGTGAAAGGACCAATTTTAGGGCACATGTATATAAATCATTTTGGTAAATCTTGTAAAGAACTTTTTGCCATTGTGAGAATTGAAGAAGAATTTTCGAATTTGCCTCTTTCCTACTGATTATCTTCTTCTCCAAGGGCTTTTTTGTGGTAATGCTTGAAATGTGTGTAGGACTATTGTCTATCCCTTCCCATTGCTTTTGGACTACTGTAGTGTGTGTGTGTGCACCATAACAAGTTGTGGAGCAGGTGTTGGTGAATTCACTATTTTTCTCATAACTTGTAGCACGTTTGTCAGGCTCAACTTCACTTACCATCATGTGTGCACATGTCTTCATACACTTGGTACATCTAATTTCAGAGACTGATAATTAAACGTGTATTAATCCACCACTATCTGCACTTATGGGGCGATTGAGGTACATTCTCATCGACACAAGTCCCTAAGACCTCACAACTTAGGTACACACGTTTTTGGCACCACTGTCAAGGGATAGCCCAACTAAGGTGCCTTCATGATGGTTATAGCTATGGAGTGAATGAATCTTGTAGAGGTGAATTCAGTCAGTGGCAAGTCATTAAGTATTTTAGCACTTGTTACTTCACACTTTAGGAGTGTGTGTAATGAGTTTTTCGGTTTAGGTTTAGGAGTGAGGAAGTGAGGAAAGAGTTAGGGTTTAGGGAAGAGGGAGGAGTCAAGATAGGAGAGTAGGACACCTTGAGAAAATTCCAAAAAAAATGGTTTTTTGGTTTAAGTTCAGTTCAGGCACTTGGCTAACCAAGGTGATAAAACCAAAAAAAAGTCATTTTCCAGTCACTTGTTTTGAACAAGTATCATGGAAGAGCAATGACTGGTATTGTGGGAGTCGTATCATGGCAAGCAGGCTTATAACAAACATTGTGAGCACTGAGCTTAGGCAAGATATTCTTGAGGGGGAGTTCTTCAACTCTGGAACCTCAAGAAATATAAAGAACACTCACAGATGTGACCAAACACACACGCGGTATCGCAGGGTGAGACAGGAGGTTTGGAGTGAGTTTTTGAGTAGTACAATGGGCTAAGACTGAAGGAGAGAGAGAGAAACACATACTTTGCAAAAAAAAAAATTAAGTTTTAATCACTTTTGGCTATAGTATCGCGATCGATTGAGTTTTGGTATCGCGATACCAAAATTCCCTAGTATCACGATACACACCTAGTATCGTATCGTTCATACCACCTTGAGGTATCATGATACCACCAAGGGTATTGTGTATCATTGAGGGCTAGTATCGCGATCGCGATCCTTAGGTGGTATCGTATCGTGGTCCACCCGGTATCGTATCATGCCGCTCTTAGTATCGTATCGCCATAATTTTGGTGGTATCATATCATCTAGACACGATATGGTATTGTCAACTGAGCGGTATCGTATCGTTTATATAGTGGTATCATATCATCATAACTGCTGGTATCGTATAGTGAGTTGACTTGGTATCGTATCATGAGTTGACATGGTATTGTATCGTGAGGTTGGTATCGTATCCTCTAGGTCAAGGTAACATATCATCGACCAATTGAGAGGGGATCTGATACCTCAAGATGATTACCTATTGGATGTCTATCTGATCCATAGGTCAGACCTACTTTTACAAACCAATTCACTAACATGAGGATAAGAAGTAAGCCTAGTGACTATCTATGAGCTGAACGATACGCTTTTGGATCCTGCGAAGGAACGAAAAATACAATGTCAAGACAAACGAGTCAACAAAGTATCCCCACTAGAACACATGTGCAATTCACTATGCCAGGTGTACATTCACACAACCAACCCAACCCAGGGATGGGAAATATACAGAGACCACCCGTTGGACCAAGGCCACAACCAAGTGGGCAACCAGGAATGCATCCAATTAGACCAGCAATTCATGTGATGCTTAGATCTCCAGAACCTGTAAGAAGGCTGAGACCAATTCAAGTTTCTAAATGCATGAGAAATCACTATGATGGCATGGGAGAGCCTTATGACCATATAGCAGAATTCAAGCAAGCATTGCGAGCAGAACAAGTGGACGACTTCTTTTTGCAATATGAGTCCTTTGGACTAACCCTCACAGGAATAGCCTTAACTTGGTTCCAACCATTGGATCCAAATCATTTTGCAAATATTGAATAATTTTGCCAAGGATTTATTGGGGAATTTACCAAGCAAGGGATTAAACACAACACAGCATCCTTAATTCATATTTTCAAACCAAACCCAAATGAAACTGTATAAACCGCTACCCGGAGATTTAACCAATATGTTGATAGATGCCCTGTAATAAAAAGACCCTCCTAGCAGAAAATGATATCACTATTCTTAGATGGATTGAATAATGGAACATTGAGAACCTTAGTTTATGTAGAATGGCTACAGACATTGAGTGAGTGCCTCTAGGAATGCATTGACTTAGAAGAAAACCTAGCGGATGACCTCAAAAATACACAAAGCTCCACTAAATAAGAAGACACTAGGAGTACAATGACTAGTAATGTGGAGGAATTAGCAGAATTGATAGCTAAGAAATTAGGAGTTCATGGATAGAGAAATTACCAGAACCCACCAATGAGAATGTTGATGCTGAGGAGATGCAACTTGTGCGGTGGAGATCATCCATCTCATAATTGTACAAGAGGGGGTTTAGGCATGCAACAACCTTACCCATACAATAGGCAGCCACCCCAAGGACCCAACTTGTATTGTCACATTGAACAAAAATATACCAATCATACTTCCCAAAATTGCCCATTTAAGAGGAAGCCAAGGCCAATGACTCAACCCCAGTATAGACCTTACAGATACCCTCCCAGAGAGCAAGGTAGAGAGATGCCTATATACAACCCTTATCTAGGATCACAAGGAGCACCCAGACCTTATGAGCAAGTGGGATATGGACAACCACAACCAATATTAGGATAACAACCACCCCATCGATAGAACGTAGTGTGAATCAAATACACTCAACCAGTGGAAAACATGGAAAGAGCCATAGTACCAACTACACCTTTAGCTAGTGTAGAAACAACAAATCAGGAATATGAGCAGACTCAGGGAGGATACTACCCTTATGACACCAGTCTAGTAGATTATGACCAAACATATGAACAACCATATTATGGTTATGAAGGATATGACAATTCCTATGGACCTGAATATGCAAACCTGATGTACACTGCACCTAAAGCACCAGCCCCGATGAGACCACCTATTAGACCACCTGCACCAAGGGGACCATGCTATAGATGCGGTGGAGATCATTTCATAAGGGAATGCACTTTGCCATACAACCCCCACCTCCTAGAACATGGAAAGGGTACTGCAATGAGTGTGGAAAGCAACATCTATTTAGAGATTGCCTAAAAAATCCTAATAAGACTCATAACACTACTCAGATCAATGTAATAGAAGTGATTGAATCATCGGAAAGTGATAAAGACTACACAATACCATTGAAAGCCATTACTCGAGCCCAAGCCAGAAAACAAATGATGAAGGAAATAGATTCTGAACAGGAAATGGATAAGAGCCTAGAGCCAAAGATACGGATAGTAGAAGATTTGGAAGACCCACAAGAAAGTAACCAAACAAAGAAAATGCAAAGTTGGAAGAATAGAATAGAAAAACTCAGGAACAAATGGCTAAAGAAGAAAAATAAAGAGAGTGAGAAAGATGTGAAAGAAAGTAAGAAACCTTGAGAGCAAGAACTGCCAGAAAACACTGATCAGAAGACCGAAACATAGAAGCCAAGCAAATCGGAATCCATTCTAGCTGACCCAATGCCAGAAGACCTAGAAATGTGGTTGAAAGCATACCAATCCAAAATCACGATCGGACCAAACATAGAACAACATGAGAAACTCTACCCACAAGGAGAGCTAGAGAAGGAGAGACTGGCGATATGTAGAAAGCTCATAGAGATAGCTCAAACCACTCTAGAACAGACTATCTCAGTCCTTCCGGAAACAAGAATATCTGAAAGACAATTCAAGGAGTGTATAGAAAATGATGATCGAAAACAACCAAGAATGCCCAAAGAGAAACACGATGAAGAAGAGCAACAGAGTAACCAAGCCAAATAGATTTCTACAATTCCAGAACTAGAGGCCAATTGTCCACAAGACTTATGGGCCAAGATCTAGGAAGAACAATGGAAAAAGAATGAGAGCTCAAGACCACCCTTTGACAAACTAGACGTTGGGAAAACCCCACCCATACCAAATTTGGAAGAAGTATATGAGGAAGCTTCCATGTTAGACCGAAATAGGGAAGAAGCACATAGCTTTTCCACGCTACCAAATTATATGGGAGAATACAAGAAAGGACCTGTGATCTTTCATGCTCTTACAATACGGGGTAAAGAAGATGGGTCTCTAGATAAGACATCACACAACCTAGCAGAGCTCAAAAAGACCAAGGTACAATGCCTCTTGATTGTAGAAGAATTACTATGAGCCAAACCACAATTATGAAATCAGTTAGTTGGACAATTGAGAATAGAAACGAGAGAGCCTGCAAAGGAAAAAAGAGAAGCTAAAGTTCCATCTACCATTCAAATCCCAATCGATAAAGTTGGAGAATTCAGTGAAGGAGATGAAGGAAATACATGCCTACCCACCACATTTATGGATATATGAATTAAAGCTATTTTAGACACTGGAGTGGGTGTGCGCATAGCTTCCAAAGAGATTTGGGAAAAATGGGGAAAGCCTGCATTACGACCAACACATATGAAGCTTCAACCAGTAGATGGCCACATGGAAAGACCCCTAGGAATATTGGAGAAGATTAAGCTGACTACCTGTTGAGTAGAATTCAAACACACTCTAGCTGTATGTCAATTTCGAAAGGCCAATAATTACGAAATGATATTAGGACGACCTTTTATGAGACAACTCAGGGTAGTACAAGATTGGAGAAATGCAACAACAGGGGACCACTAAAAAGATAAATTTACATACATTTTCATATAGGGATGTGCCCCCACTACAATGGAATCCTATACATAAAGAAGAGGATGATTTGTCAATTCATAGTGAAGGTTCAAGTGACCACTCATGTATGCACAAAGATGCTCAATTATGGATGTGCAAAGAAGCAAAACGAGAGGAGAATAAAAGTCAATTGTGGCCTATCAGACATCAGAATTACCGACCCATAGATGATCTTATGTATATGCGTCAAATTTTCCCTGACAAAGCATTTGAAACACATGCATGGATGGAGATTTTAGCCACTTTAGATGTGTGCGTAAATGAGGAAGTATTAACCCTGAATGAATGAATGTGTGGATGAAGAAGGCTACGTTTTTACATGGTAATCCTTCAGGAAGTGGAGATAGGAGAATTACTAGAAAAGAATGGAGGGAGGAGTATGAGAGCATAGAGATGGAGCTGGAATTCGATTCAGAGGAACGGTATTTAGAAGCAATCTAGGCTGAGAACAAGGAAGAAACACCCAAGTTGTTAGCTATAGAAATAGCTCAGGCAAGACCAGATGACGAGGAAACATTAGATAAGGTAGAACAACCCCCAGATCTTTTTGAAGTTCCAGAACACTTCAAAAGATATGAAGTAGAAGAGAGGAAGATAGCTATTCAAATGCCAAAAAGGGAAGCTAGAGAAGGAGAAGCTTATGATAACAAGGAATAAACTAAGAAAGTGATAGTGACCATGGAAGAAGGAGAAGAGAGATGTACGTATATTGGAAAGGATGTGTCACCAGAGGAGGAAGAAAAACTGTCACCAGAGGAGGAAGAAAAATTGATAACCCTAATTAGAGAATACTGGGATGTATTTGCATGGACCTACAAAGACCTCAAGGGGGTAGATCCATCCATTTTCTCCCATAGAATCCCAATGACACCTAAAGCAAAACCATCGAAACAACACCGTTGCACATATAATAATGTCTATTCGGCAAAAATCAAAGAAGAAATAAACGATTGTTAGCAATCGGATTCATTTATGAGATAGAGCACAGAGAATGGGTGTCATTGTTAGTGGTAGTACCAAAGAAGAATGGAAAATTAAGAGTTTGTATTAACTTAAAGAAAGTGAACACAACTACTATTCATGATAGCTACCCATTACCAATCATTGGCCATCTCTTGGAAAGAGTTGCAGGCAAGGAAGTATATAGCTTCCTAGATGGATTCTCCGGGTATAACCAAGTAGCTATCACTACCGAGGATCAACATAAAACAGCTTTCACAACTGAATGGGGAGTCTATGCTTTTAGAGTAATGCCATTCGGGCTCACAAATGCCCCGGCTACCTTCCAGAGGTTGATGTGTCATGTGTTTAAGGAATTCCTAAGGAAGATTATGGAAGTATACATAGATGAATTATGCACCTATTCAGGCCAACGAAGTGAGCACATTCGAGAATTGCAAAGGATATTGAAGAAATGCTGACAATATCGAGTGTGACTGAATCTTGAAAAATGTGTCTTTATGGTGAGAAAAGAGAAGATCCTAGGACACATTGTATCTAATAATGGAATTTCCATAGACGAGGATAAGATTAAAGTAATCCTAGAGTTACCTAGACCAACAAATGCAAAGGACGTACAAGCGTTTATGGTTCATTGTGGATATTATGATAGATTTATCCACATGTATGCCATAATCGCCAGCCACTATATGGATTATTAACTCAATTCACTTGGACGGATGAATGTGAAAAAGCATTTAATGAACCAAAACGACGATTAAGTACAACACCTATATTGAAGATACCCAATTGGAATAAACCTTTCCATATCCATGTAGATGCTTCCAGTTATGCAATAGGTTGCATTCTAGCTCAACCAGCCGATGAAGGACAATTAGATCATCCAATTGCATACGTGAGTAGACAACTCAATCAGGCAGAAAGAAATTATACCACCACGGAACGAGAAGGTTTAGGAATCGTGTACGCAGTCAAGAAATTTAGACACTATCGTCAAGCTAACAAGTTCAAGTTCTTTATCGACCATCAGGCCCTATTGTATTTAGTCAATAAACCTTGTAATATTGGAAGGTTAGTGAGGTGGTTTCTATTGCAGATGGAGTTTGATTTTGAAGTAGTGGTTAAGAAAGGGAATACTCATGTAAGAGCTGATCACTTGTCTTGGTTAACACATGGAGGACCGCCCAACGGAGTGGCCGATGATCTCCTAGATACATGCTTATTCAACCTAGAAGTATGTCCGAAGTGGGCAGGAAACTTGATTCCAATACTCACACATGGACCACATCATAGATTCAACAAGGGTACCAAGAAGGAATTCTTGCAATCATGTAATTTACACATTGTGGCAGGAAGTGTGTACTACAAAGAGCCAAGTGGTTTATTAGTAAGATGCGTAGAAGAGGCCGAACAAAAGAACCTAATCAAGCAAGCTCATGTAAATCAATGGAAAATTCATAAAGGAGCCCATGGAACACTAAGGGAATTAAAAAGATTGGGAGTGTACTGGACAGATATGCCAAAGAACGTACATGAATATATTGGCAGTTGCCAAGAATGCCAGGAAAATACTCCACAAGACCATACACAATTTCAATTCTCTACCATAGCACCCAAACGGAGTAGGGCATTGGTCAAGTTCCTAAAAATATGAGAGCATGAGGAAGGGGCGAATCTAGCAAGGAAGCGATTCCTAGATGAAATGAGTAGAGACTATACTATAATGGGGAAGCGATTATTCAAAAGAGGAAAGGACAATAAGCTACGACTTTGCATCCACGAAGGAGAATATTTACCTATTTTAGAGATGGCACACACAGGTGCTAGGAGAGGACATTTCTTGACCGAAAGAACTATAAAAATGATTCTCTTTGCAGGCTTGTGGTGGCCAACTCTACATATCGATGCAGATACTTATGTACGAAGCCGTGAGGTGTGCCAAAGAGCCAAGTATCCTATTAGGAGAGATGATATGCTTCTAAGACCCATGATTTGTGTGAGAGCCTTTTCAAAATGGGGCATTGATTTCATAGGACCTATTAACCCTCCAGCCAAAGGATCACATGCGGAGTATATAATAGTCGCAACGGACTATCTAACAAAATGGGTAGAAGCAAACGCAACAAGAAAGAATGATGCACAAACTACATTGAAGTTTCTCTTTGAGAACATCTTTACTCGCTTTGGATTACTGATAGAGATAGTGAGCCATAGGGGAACACACTTCATCAATGAAGTAATAAAATCATTGATGAATGAATTCCTAGTAATTCATAAAAAATCAACACCCTACCACCCTCAAGCTAATGGTCAGGTAGAGAGTTCCAATAAAGTGTTATGCACAGTGTTGACCAAGATAGTCAACAACGAAAGGTTAGATTGGGACAAACAATTGCATCATGCAATTTGGGCCTTCTTAGTGGCTTACAAGACAACCATTGGAACTACTCCTTTCAACTTAGTATATGGACAAAATGCGATCTTAGCAATTGACTTTTTAGTGCCTACTCTATGTGTAGCACAATAGTATGAGTGGATAGGCCATGAACTATCCAAGCAATTAGACCAAATTAAGAAACTAGACGAAACAAGACTACAAGCAGTTGCAGAAAATTATGCTGCTAAATGGAGGTAGAAAGCATATTATGATGCGCATATCAAAGACAAAGGCTTAAAGGAAGGAGATTTGGTCCTAGTATATACATTGAAGCAACATGCTAGGAAATTGCAGCAATGCGGATATGGACCATTATTGATAAATCGAATCTCAACAAGCGGAGTAGTGAAGCCACATTAGACGGAGAGGTACTTCCCAACTACATCAATGGATGTAGAGTGAAACGATATATGGAACCATTAATAGATCAAATGTTAGCACAACTTGTAGGAGCACATAATTGAAAGAAGGAAGAAGAGAGGATTAGAGAAGAAGCATGAAAGGAAGCCTTAGAGTGTATCAAGAGACGAAAAGAGTGGATATAGCAAAGGGATGAATGATATCTACAGGGAGAGGAACCTATACCCATGGCCAACTACCAAGTCAATAATATAAGCAATACGAGCTATAACATCTCCCAACCATACTTAAACCTAGGAATCAAAAACATGAAGTATCAATTAGTGGATGCTATGATTGACTCAGGACCGGCACTAAGCTGTATACGAGTGTCATTAACCACTCATCTTCGAACAACTAGAATTCCCACTAAAGCATGTATGATAGGAATTGGAGGTCAAATCATAGACTGTGTTGGAGAAGCCCTAATGTCCCTTAACTTAGGAAATTCCACTATGGAGCAAAGAGTTTTAGTATGCAAAGATGAAGACCTCATTCAAAATTTGATCCTAGGACAAGACTGGATTATTGACAATGAAGTCAACATACACCTTGCACAAGGATACATATCAGTCAAAATAGGGCATAAAGAAGTCTTTAGTTTGTTGGAAGAAAGGTCATCACAAATCCGTAATGTCATTGAACCTAAGGAAGAGAACTCAAAGGAGGAAAAGGAAAATGATTATGTAAAGAGTATATCCCAAGAGTGCCTTAATCTCGAAGTACCCGCAAATAGAGAAGTGTTGCATGATTGTGTGACCACCTCGCCCTAGAGAAATGAGCCTAAGAGCGATTGTGAGGACATTACTTCTCATTCTATCTACACTATAAGAAGAAAACCGACATGGAGGTCAACTGTCTGAACATCACGTACATGTAATACTCGTCTACAATGGGTACGTAAGGATTGAATGACTCAACCACTCAACACAACACAGAAGCAGATCACCCATTTAGTGCAAACAGAAAGAGACAACCACTATGTGCAATCGCAAATTGACAAACCAAGACTTCTTCGTGTGTGGCTTCCAAAGTCATTAATAGAAGCTTAGAGGACACAATATGGATACCTAAAGAAGTTCAGCTGGTAGCAAATCAAGAAATAGGAAAACTCAACGAGATATCATTCGTGCAATGGGAAGCAGAAAGGCCAATAAAGACTCGCCAAGGATACCGAAAGACCACAACATATAAAACTTATACCACAAGTAGGAAGGAGTTGTAGAATAAATTTTTTTTGATATATTAAGCTAAAGAAGACAAAGAACACAAAACTGGATGTCTAGTGGCAAAGTACAGGTAATGGGTGCCGAGAGGCCCAAGTGCAGAATTTGGGCACTAAGTGGCCCAAGTGGTGAAACTGGGCGCCATGAGGCCCAAGTGCAGAAAGTGGGCGTCACCAAGCCCAACTACAGAAATTGGGCGTCGGGTGGCCCAAGTCGCAAAATTGGGCAGCAAGTGGCCTAGGTGCAAAAATTGGGCACCATGATGCCCAAATATTCAAAGAAGGCACCCGAAGGCCTAGACACATCTGGCAAGACCTAGAGAGCTGAAATACCGACAAAGGCGGTTGAGGGGGACTAGACCACTCATCACATGAGGACAAAGTCTGGTACCTGAGCACCACCCTGTCCTACCCACTGGCAAATGTAACTGCCTATGCAATTACTTCCCCATAATACCTTGTAACATACTCTTCTCCTAGTGGTAGCCTACCTTATTCTATAAAAGAGGAGGCACCTCCACACATGGGGGAGGGGGGGAGAGAGGGAAACCTAGATACACATGGTGACACACATCTAGATACAAGAGCACAGAGCACCATTAGAACAACACATCAGCACATAGTAGTAGAAGGGTGTGGAGTGATAGAGAGGTTGCTTAGGTCTTATCATTAGTTAAAGAATTCAGCCTTGCTCACAGACCAACATCCTACTAGCTGGTGCTAGTGTGAGGAGTCCTGGGGGGTGAGAAGATGAATCACTAGCTGATGGCTATTTCCTCATGTGTGTAAGCTGTGGATTTAAAGATTAGTGTCACTTATCTCATGTGCCTTGTTCCATTGATGCATTGTAGTAATTTATAATTGGGGTTTTGTTTTGTAATACTCTAGGAGTAGTGCATTTTGCATTCCCTGTACCCACATCTATCATTTCACTGCCTATAGGTGAAAATTTGGCATGCCCAGTGGGATAGGGCTTCTGGAGATTTTTATGTCATTGCACTAATAATTATTATCTGTTCATGTCTCTAGAAGATAACACTAGAATGGCTGGTACTAAATGTCTTTGTCTTAAGTAATAAGGTGTCAATTCCGTAAACATATTTGTGCTTATCTCTCTCATGTTACCTATTCTTCATCCACTCTATTCTTCACCTATTCTTCATCCCATCTTCCATCTTCACCATTTCCTCTCTCATCCCTTCCCTCATCTGGCGACCAACCCTCCAACCTCCCTCTGAACTCCTAGTTGGGCGACCATTCCTCCCACTTCCCTTCCACATCTAGGCAACCACCCCAACCCCCTTACCTCTCCCCTACCTGGGCGACCACCCCAACCTATTTACACCTCCCCCTACTTGGGCTACCACCCCAACCTACTCACCTCTCATCTCCACCTAGCAACCACCCCAACCAACTCCCCTCTCAAGCTCGGTGACCACCCCTCCACCCAAGTGGTCCTCCACTCAACATCTTCTCCAACATCTTCTCCGAGCAGCCACCTCACTTTCCCTTGCCTTGACTATCATCCATAATCTTGGCCACCACCTAGAGAGAATATTCAAAATGGTCCATGACACACACGGGGACCCATAAGGAAACTCTGAGTCCTAAGAAGACCCTTATAAAGAGTTATCACAGAAGGAGGCATGATCCATGTTACCTGACTCCAATAGGAAGCCTCTACACTCAAGAAAGAAAACCTGAAGTCGTCCCTGGGAAAGGTATAGATACTAAGGAAGACAGTCAAAGACTCCCCTCTCAAGCACTTCTTCTCACCACAAGATGGCTGAAGACTTTTTGCCCTCCTATCAAGGATTAATATTAGATTCTCTTCTTTCCATGGGGGTGCTAACAAAGATCCTGAGGACCACGTAAGGAGATTCCTTTCAACATGCAAAAGTAGGGGTCTGTAGCAAAGGGAAGATGCATTCTTGTCCCTCTTTCCAGCTACACTTGAAGGATTGTCTGACAAATGGTTTAGCAAATATGAGGAAGATTATTTGCAAACATGGGACGCATTGAAGAGAGAGTTTACTAAGACATTCCGGCCAGGTAACTCCACTGAACAAACATTACATGAGCTGGAAAACCTAGTGTTGCATGCAAGAGAATCCTTCTTAGAATTGATGATGCATGCATGATCACTAGTATCAAGATTTCCAAATGCCCTGGGAGATTTTCTCATCAAGAAGTGGGTAGAGAAGGCACTGCCAAGGTCAACTCAATAGAAACTTAGAGAGATGTTGAGGCTGGATGCTGCCTTAAGAGAGTTCAAAGCAGCACCTACAAGGATCGAGGCCGCACGAGTTCATTTTGGAGGACAACAAGGTAAATTGCCTTCCCAAGTTGAAGATGGGGCAGCATTGAAGAGAGAACTAGAGGCTCTAAAACTTCAAAAGAGCCAAGAAGAAGAAAAAAATACATTGGACAACCTTTCTCAATTAGGACAAGAGCTCAAAGAGCTAAGGACCTTAAGAGAGGTAAGAACTGATTTATGGTGTTCTCTCTGTGCTACCCAAGGACACACCACCCAGGAGTGTCCTAGGCGATTAACCTGCCAGTTCTGTGGAAAAAGTGGCCATGAGGACAAAGATTGTTACTTCTTAAAAGGCTTGGGCAATCAGAACGTGGTATCAGCACCTACCACTCAATGGGTAGGAACAACTCAATATTCTCTCCTAGGGCAGCGACTTGTATTGCCCTCAAGAGGATCATATGTAATCACTTTTTATGCCAGTCAAGGAAACCAATGGCAAGAAGGAAGGCCTCGATAGACCAGACCACCTAGGCCTATAATGCGTTATAGATGTGGGGAGTATGGTCACTTTCAAAGTAAGTGATCTCTCCTAGAAGATGCCCCACCCTATAAGAATTGTCTACAGGCAAGGGAACACTACACAAAGGACTGTCCAAAGTCAATTGCATCTACAAGCACACAAGGTAACTCCTCATGTCCTTTACATATGATTAGAGTGACTAATGATGAAGGCCATATACAATCACCGAGCACGAAGGTAGTTCAACTAGAGGAGATCCCTGGAGTAATGACAAGGGCTCAGAAACAAAGAGCAGCTTTGCAAGCGACAGCAAACGAGTCAACCTCTGAAGGAGGTAGCCAAGGAAACGATGAATCTACCTGGCTCAACTAAAGAAAAAGAAAGAAATGCAATGGAGTCTCAAGCATGAGAGAAGGGCAATAACAACAATGATAAAGAGAAGGCTCCCCACGAAGAAGCAAAGAAAAATAAAGAAGCTCTCGAACACCCAATAGACAAAGCCTATGCGGCATCAAAAGAAGATTTGAGGAGATTTCACAATGGGACAACTCCAAACCATGAAGGCGGAACTACTTCCCGGATCAACTAGGAAGGGATTCTAACTGCGATACAAGTTCTGCAAAACCCTTACCAACAGGTATCCTTGTATAATTTGTTGGCTATGAGTCCAGGGTTTAGGGGTGAAGTAATGGCTGCCATCAATGGGCTAGACCCGGCCACCACATTAAGTGGTGGGCAAGGCCCAAACACTCTACTATCTCCACAATTCCCCATGCCATCAGCCTACAATTTGGAGCTAACCAAAATGGCACCCCTCACCGATTACAAAAGTCCCAGATTAATGGTAAGAATAAAGGGAACTCTGTTGGTGGGAGTAATAATAGATGGGGGATCTAGAATCAATCTTATGCCTAAATATACCATGATATCTTTGAATCTAGAACCTACTAAGGCTACACATTTCACAGTCTCATTAGCAGACCAGAGCACCGTAAGTACTTTCAACATAGTAAAAGAGGTAGAATTCACTATCCAAAATCTGAAATTTGTATTAGATTTTGTTGTAATAACACTTCCAAAGGTTAAGGGAGGATTTCCCTTGCTAATTGGAAGACCATGGCTACGAGACAACAAGGCAGTACATGATTGGGGTAGCGATACTCTATGGGTAGCCAGGCCTAATAAAGTAATGATGCAACTCCAGATGCAAGGAGGAACCGATGAAGCTCTAGGAACCTCTCAAGTCATCTTATACCCAGAGAAGACCTCAAAACCAAACCACACTGATAACGGAGAGGGAGAAAGACCAACAGAGGCCAAAGGACAAGCTTCCACAAGAGCAATGATTTGGGCAACAACACCACCATCGTGGACCCTCAACCAGAGAGAAACAACAAGATTGGGGGAACAATGGCGTGGAAATGGCACAAAGGTAACTTCTCCTCCCTACTCCTCAAACTGGGCAAGTCCACCAACCAATCTTGGCTAGGCGAGTCCACCAAACAGTCCAAGCAGAATGAGCCCACCAACCTGGGCAACTCCACCAACCACTTTTCCCATCTAGGCGAGTCCATCAACCACATGTCCCAACTGGGTGAGTCCACCAACCAGTACAAGTTGGGAAAGTCCACCAACCACTCTTCCCACCTCCTCGAATCGGGCGAGACCACCACCTCCTACAAAAGAGAATGTATCGATGGTACCTCAAAATTGGACCACTCCAAAAGCATGGGCTTCATTCTCAGCACAAGGGCAGCACCTCAACTGGGCACCAGATTGGACTACTTACCCTCCTATTTGGGCTACACCAACAATTGAGTGGGCTACAAAATGGGCATATGGTGAATCTCATGCACAGACCGAATCTTTGAAAGGTAATCTTCACATTAAAGAAGAGAGGGAAGGACTTAATGAGGAAACACAAGAACCTTCAGCAAAGGATCTAGATGATTTAATGGATTGGATTGAGGAAACTAACCCCGTTTCATGATTCACAATAGCCGTCAAAGAAGAAGAAGAAGAACAAGAAGAAAAAGAACTTGTAGTAGAATCTATAGTGCTAGGTACACCAACTAAGGATCATAAAAGAGGTAAGAAGGAAATCTCCATGAAAAGACAACAAGAAAAAGAAGAGGTAGAAGATTGCGTGCTTCCAGTAGAAGAGGTCCCACTTGGATGGCTCCAAGAGAAGGAACAAGACATCTCTATCAACAACAACCCAGCCTTCACCAAAGAAATGCTCTCCAAAGAAGAGGAAAGAAAGATGGAAGAGCCGGTCAAAGAAGTTAACTTAGGAGGAGAAGATACCCCGCAAACTCTTCTATTTGCAAGCTGGTTATGGGATCATCCTCTACTTCTCATAGAGGTTATAACATTCTGAGCAGTTTTAAAGATGTATTTGCTTGGAGCTACAAGGATTTGACATGGATACCGAAAGAGCTGGGCATCCACCCTATTCCTCTTGTAGCTGAGGCGTGACCGATTAGAGGTAGAATTTATAGGTTGAATCCAAAATACGCAGATGCAATCAAGAGGGAAATCCAGAAGATGGAGGAAGTAGGTATCATAGTTCCTGTGGAGCTTTCCAAATGGTTATCTTCTATGGTTATCGCTCCTAAAAGGCAATCAAATAAAATTAGGGTTTGTGTGCATTTTCGAGCTCTAAATAAGGTAACCATCCCCGACGGGTTCCCTACACCTTTCTCTGAACAAGTGCTCAAAGATGTTGCATGTCATGCTCTATATAGCTTCATGGATGGTTTTAGTGGGTATAACCAACTAGAAATCCATCTCAAAGATCGATCGAAGACTGCATTTGTAACACCATGGGGAACCTATATTTACACAAAGATGGTTTTCGCGCTTAGGAATGCACCTACCACCTTCAACAGAACTGTGTATCTGATTTTTAACAAGCTACTTCTAAAATTTTTGAGGATTTTTATGGATGACTTTTCAGCCTTTTTTGGAGCAGCCTATTCCACCACAATAGAAAATGTGCCAGAACACCTAAAATAGCTAGAACAGGTATTCCAACATTGTAGAGAAACATGCCTCAAGCTGAACCCCAACAAATGTCACTTCCTTGTGACACAAGGTACTTTATTTGGCATGCAGTCTCAGCTCAAGGTATGACTCTGGATCCTGATAAGGTAATTTTGATTCTCAAAATTCCAAGCCCAATCAATGCTAAAGAAGTTCAAAGCTTCCTAGGACACACTGGGTATCATAGGAAGTTCATCTGCATGTATGCAAAAGTAGCATGACCGCTTTCACGTCTAACCGATAAGAGCTTTCCTTTCCAATGGTTTGGAGAAGAAGCTGCTTTCACTTACTTGAAGCAAAGGTTGGCATCGGCTCCTATACTTATCTCACCTGATTGGTCTAATACCTTTCATGTACATGTCGACGCAAGTTTGTATGCAGTGGGTGTTGTCCTCACTCAACCAAGTAAGGGGCACAAATTAGATCAACCTATTCACTATGCTAGTAGGCTTCTCTCAAAGCCTGAAAGGAATTACAACACCACGGAGAGGGAGGCTCTAGCCATTGTGTTTGCACTTAAGAAGTTTAGGCACTACCTATTGGGCACCACATTTACGGTGATTACGGATCATCCAGCTTTGAAGTATTTGCTAAACAAGCCTCAGGTTGCAGGAAGAGTATGGAGGTGGTTATTGCTCTTCCAGGAATTCGTCTTTGAAGTAGTCCAAAGAAGTGGACGACAACATTTCATCATAGACCATCTCTCTCGTATCAGACACCCCTCCAAGGCAGTCAAGGGCATTGATGATGACTTTCCAGACAATGGTGTATACAAGGTAAACGTCACCCCCAAATGGTATGATGATTTGACTCATCTTCTATCCAAAGGTCAATTTCGCCCTAGAGCAACCCCATTAGAGAAGCGAAGTTTGCTACTAAAAAGCAAACATTTCATAATAGTAAAAGATAATCTTTACAAAATTGGTCTAGACAAAATGTATAGGAAGTGTCTCCAACCTCATGAGATAGAGAATGTCCTCAGGTTGGCACATGAAGGTCAAACCAGTGGACATTTCCCTAGGCATACCACTACACGGAAGATACTTCAAAGTGTACTATGGTGGCCATACCTATTCCGGGATGCCACAAAATTTGCAAAAGCCTGTGACATGCCAGAGGTGTGCACCAAAGCCAACTCGACAAAGGAACCAGCCTCTTAATATATCAATAGCATGGCAACCCTTTGAACATTGGGGGCTCGATTTTATAGGGCCAATATATCCAGCCACACGTGATTCCAATGCTAAGTACCTCCTTGTAGCCACTGATTATGCTACAAAGTGGGCTGAAGTAGTGGCAAGTAAAGAATGTACTGCAAACACGGTAGCCTCATTTATATACAATCATATCTTTTGCAGGTTTGGATGTCCTATTGAGGTAACCACAGACCAAGGGACTCATTTTATTAACCAAGTCTTAACTTTGATATTTGAGAAATATCAAATATTTCATAAGAAGTCTTGTGCATACTATCCTAGAGCTAACGGTCAAGAGAAAAGTAGTAATAAAGTACTAATGCTCCTATTACATAAGACATGTCTACAATTTCCAAAGACGTGGGGACAAGCCTACCTAGGCACCTTGTGGGCTTACAGAACATCATTCAAAGCCACAACCAGGCATACTCCATTCGAGCTTGTCTATGGAATTCAAGCAATTGCTCCATTCGAGTTCCTACACGGTTCACATAGAATCACCACAAACAAGATGAACAATTTCTCTGCAGCACTGGAAGCTAACTTCGTAAGACTACAACTTCTTGAAGAAAAGAGGAAGTTAGGGAATGAACAGCTGATAGTAATGCAGGAAAGAAGAAAGAAGGAGCATGATGCACATCTCTGGACCTCTCACATCAAAGAAGGGTCCTTGGTTCTGCTCTATCATCTACGCCAGAAAAGATAAAAAAAGAACCTTATACCAAGGTGGCATGGACCTTTCAAAGTTGTACGTACACTTCCAGAAGGTGCAGTACAAATTTTTGCATTAGATGGGAAGCTTTTACCCTTGGTGAATGAATCCAAGCTTAAATCTATGAGGAAGAATAGCATATGGTGGCAGATTGATAGCTTGTACATACTTTATATATGAATTTTTTAATTTGATTTTCAAGATGAAGAACCGTGTACAGATATACCTCATCATGGAAGATTCATTCCTCTCCTATCTATCTACTTCTATCTCTTCATTTTTCCCTCCTATCTATCTTCCATCTATCGGGTGCCATCATGCATCCACTGGTTTGTCATAAGACTTTGAATAATTGTTTCGTCCCCTTAGACCTCTATACCCAACCTTAAAGTTCCCAAAAATAGCTCTTCTTTCCCAATATCTCTTCCTTCATCATCCATCACCTCCTCCATTCTTCTTTCTACCCACAAAATCAAAGCCTCATTCCACTTCTTACCCACTGCTATCTTCTTCCCAAGGACCTAGACCCAACATACCTCATTCCTCGGCTTCCATTCCTTCTAATAACCTTGTGCCCTCTAATAACCCTTTCATCCCTCCAATAACTTTTTATCCCAAGCAAACCCTACATGACACCATGCAAGGTAATAATGGAAACCAACCGTAGTCTCCTACACTCTGGTGACCCTAGGCGACCAACCCTCTACTTGATACCTTACATGGGTGACCAACTACCCAAGGCTCGGAGCTTGGCGACCAACCATGGTGACCAACCCCACAAAGGGCAACCAACCCCACAAAGATCGACCAACCTTGATGCATAAGGCAATGAACTACATAGACCCTCTACCTTCATACCTTACTTGGGCAACCGACTACCCAAGCTACAAGCTTGGCGACCAACCATGGCGACCACCCTAGTGAAGACGACAACCAATCTTGATGCCTAAGACGACCAACTACATGAGCCCTCTACTTGGTATCTAACTTAGGCGACCAACTAGAGAAGAAGGAGGTGATTCTTCTTTCCAAAAAGGTGACCAACCATCCCCTAGTCATCTCAGTAGGGAGACCAACTTCCTACAAATTACAACAGAGGCAACCAACCATCACCTAATCCTCTCATCAGAGTGATCCACTTCCTACAGGGGCGACCAACCACATGCTTGGCGTCCACATGCTATGAACCTAGTCACCATATTCACATATGAGTAGGTGTCGAATCTTCAAATGCTAGAAACGATTCACTTGTATTACGACTCACTTCACAAATGCTAAGAGAAGGCAAATCACATGCTACACCATGTGGAATATTCTACAACACTTGGGATATCCAAATTTAACCAACACACTAATTTTAGAAGATTAACACTATTATTAGACCCAGATATGGCGATAAAATCAGACCCATCCAAAATCTCTCCATCAACGTAGATTCACTCGGCTTCTCCTGTGACACCTCTTTCCAATACCCTTCCAATCAGTGCTCAGCAATACTTTTCCACTCAACACTCAATCGACTCAGCACTCGGCTCTCCCTGGAAAAAATTGATTGTAGTGTGCTTCATCATAAGCGGGCGTACCTTCTAGGACACCTCTTCCATCCTCTTCCATCACTCAATGCTAATTACTCCAACTCCTCTTCCATCACTCAATGCTGATTACTCCAACTGTATCTTCCTATCCATTTCTCAAACTCCTCTTCAATCACTCAACGAGTAAACTGTATCTACTTATCCAGCTAATATCCTCCACCATCATTTATCCAGGTAGAGATGGACGATTGAAAACGAGCTTCCCATAGGATACTCCACCACGTAGGAAGCTTCGAGTTCAAATTCAAGGACACTCCATGAGGCAGCTTAAGTTAACTACTATCGTGGGATAAAACAACAACCAACTCCTGAACGGACTCCTTAAGCATTAAGTGCCAATTAGGCAACCAATTCCTGCTAAAGTACAAATAGGGTGACCAACTCAAGCTCACTCCTCCTCAAGGCGACCAATTCCTTCTAAAGTACAAACAAGGCGACCAACTCCAGGTCACTCCAGCTCCTTAGCACTCCCAGGCGACCACCTCAATTCAGTTTACCTCATCAAACGACTAACTCGATTTTGTTTTACCTCACCAGGCTGGTAAACTCTTTTTGTACTCTCCTCTATTGGGTGCACATCTTCTTCTCTCTTCTTCTGAATACAATTATGGCATCACTCAACACATTCTCTATCGAGGATTTGGGCTCTGACTTGGCAAGCTCTGAATTCCGACCTGATACAGAGTCAGGTTCAAAAGCCTCTTCACCTACATCTGGGGACGATTCTAGCGAGTCACTATATGTGGCCTCTGAGGAAATTATGAGCAAGTCAGAGTCACTTCTACAAGAAACTCCTACCAGAAGACCCTCTATCTCACTAGCAACTCCGAATCTGCAAAATCCACATATTGTTGCTACAACCACAAAAGTATTAATTTCGATTCTCGGTGAAACCTCTTTGAAGATTGACCTTTCAATCTCGGGAACACTGACAGAGGCCTTTAAAGAAGAAGAGTTACAGAGAATGGGACTTTCCAACTTGGCTAAGGCTACTATGCCCTCCATGCTGCACCCACATCAATATGGTAATGATTTGATTACCATGTTTAAAAATTTTCATTCACTTCCACAAAGCAGAATTACCAAGGCTAAGGCTACTATGCCCTCCATGCTGCACCCACATCAATATGGTAATGATTTGATTACCATGTTTAAAAATTTTCCTTCGCTTCTACAAAGCAGAATTACCAAGGAAAGGCTTTCTATCATGATGGGTACTACGGATATTAGCAAGAAAAAGAAGCATGGTACTTATGCAGATTCAAGCGTTAAAGATGTCCTCCAAGCATGCCTTTCAAACTTCTCCATCTCCATAGATTTGGATGAAGCTATCGCAAAAAAGCTCATATTATTCAAAGCCTTCCTCTTGCTAAAGGATAACCTTCATTTCACGGATATCAAAATTTGTGAGCCTCTATATTGCTTTATGAACACGAAACTGTATCCGTATCACAATTTACTCTTACAGAGCATGGCAGAGCAAAAGAAAAGATATGCACAACAGGTCTCAAAGAAAGCGCAGACCTTCAAGGTAATCGGTGGACATATGATGGTATACATATATAGATATTTTCCTTTGCAGCCAGATTCTCCACATCTGACTCCAAGGCCACTTTAGACTCCAAGGCAGGCCACTCATGCTAGGACAAAAAGAAAATCCAAAGTGCAAGCCGACCCAAGGAACTTTCTAGACAAACTCCATGTAGATCAACAAGGGTATGCCAGACGATCGAAAAAGGTACGCACTTCCTTGCCTCCTATCCGCCTAGTACCCGTCTCATCACGACCACCATCCCAACCAACATCCACTTCAGCCACTCCACCTCCACCACCCGCCACTTCTCTTGTTCAGCTTGTTCAGCTTGTTCAGCGAGTTCAGCTAGCACCCTCACCTCCACCGATGCCAACTATTCAGGTATCGGATGCCGCCCTTATGCACTCTAGCCATTTTAGCCCTATGCATAATAATCCTATTCCACCAACATCTCCACCACTACCCACACAACCTATCCCTACTAGTACTACACCCTCCAATACCCTAGCACCTACACCACCTGCATCTCATCAAGATAACCCTACCATACCTCAAACACCATCCTTAGAATCCAGTGAAAACCCCTCCCTCACCTATACCTTCAAAAACACCCTAGTAGCAGATATAGCTCCTCAACCCCCACTTTCCTTCAACCCCACCCAAATGGAAATTTACCCTGACATAGATCTCCGACACCTCTTTGCTAAGAGCAACCTCCAAAATCTGCAGAGCTTGCCATTCAGCAAAAGATATAAGATGAATTTGTGGCCACCCGTTCCCAGTAACTTGAAGGAGGTATCACAAATGGAAGTGTCTAACAGAGTAATTGACCTAATACTTAGCAAACTCCACGAAGATCGACAAGCGTGCATTGATTTAGAGTATCGGATATGACATCACATCCGACTGCTCAATGAAGAAAGATTGAGAATCTGTCTAATCAACAAGGAAATGGACTTGTAGGTAAAGGATTTCTCATCAGCTTGTAGGAATCTGATGGAAAATCAAGATGCCTTGGCCAACGCATAGGAAAGAATAAAAGAACTAGAGGTGAAAAATTTGTAGCTCAAGAAACAGAGGGATGTGTATAAAACCAAATTCGATCTCTTGAAGTCTGTTCTAGCTTCTGATCTAGATGATGTACCCTCTACATCCACTCTACCAGAAGGAGAGACACCTCAGGATAGATGACACGGGAAAGCTCAAACGACAGATTGACTTCATAGTTTCTATTTCCATTAAGTTTTCTAGGTTCTTTTTAACAAAGTGTTGTAGAAACATGGTATCTTTTTAAATTGGATATATCATAACATCTATTTTTGTATATATAGCCATTTCCTTCTCATAATGTAATAATTGTAAGTTACTATATCTCTTCGAGACAGAGAGACAACAATGGCGGGCAACCTATATAATATTTTTTTTTATGTATTAAGCTAAAGAAGACAAACAACACAAAACTGGATGTCTGGTGGCAAAGTACAGGTAATGGGCACCAAGAGGCCCAAGTGTAAAATTTGGGCACCAAGTGGTGAAATTGGGCACCATGAGGCCCAAGTGGTGAAATTAGGCACCATGAGGCCCGAGTGCAGAAAGTGGGCGTCACCAGGCCCAACTACAGAAATTGGGCGTCGAGTGGCCCAAGTGGAAAAATTGGGCGCCAAGTGGCCCAGGTGCAGAAATTGGGCAGCATGACGCCCAAGTCTTGGAATTGGGCATCATGACACCCAAATATTCAAAGAAGGCACCGAAAGGCCTGGACACATCTGGCGAGACTGGAGAGCTAGACTAATGAGGCTGAGGGGGACCAGATCACTCATTACATGAGGACAAAGTCTAGTACCTGAGCACCACACTGTCCTACCCATTGGCAAATGTAATTGCCTATGCAATTACTTCCGCATAACTCCTTGTAACAGACTCTTCTCCCAGTGGTAGCCTACCTTATTCTATAAAAGGTGATACAAATCTAGATACAAGAGCACAGAGCACCATTAGAACATCACATCAACACATAGTAGTAGAAGGGTGTGGAGTGATAGAGAGGTTTCTCAGGTCTTGCCATTAGTTGAAGAATTCAGCCTCACTCACGGACCAACATCCTACTAGCTAGTGCTAGTGTGAGGAGTCCTGGGTGGTGAGAAGATGAATCATTAGCTGATGGCTATTGCTTCATGTGTATAAGCTATGGATTTAAAGATTAGTGTTGTTTGTCTCATGTGCCTTGTTTCATTGATGCATTGTAGTAATTTATAATTGGGGTTTTGTTTTGTAATACTCCAAGAGTAGTGCATTTTGCATTCCTTGTACCCACATCTATCATTTCACCGCCTACAGGAGTCAAAGACCATAGAAGGAAGAGGTGCAAAAAGATTAAGAGAAGTATTGAAGGCAAAAGAAGCACCCCCTTCATCCAAAACAATACATGTACTTCCAAGAACCACAATTGAACAGACTAAGCCTATCACAGAAGAAGAGTTCAAGAAAGTTATGGAGGATACTCACAGATTCATGGAAGGACAAGTGAACCTACCAGTACAAGGGCACCACTATTATCAAGATCATGCAAAGACCATGGAGGTAAATAGACTAACAAAATTCCATCGATATAGAGAACTGGGATTGGTGAACTCTAGTTCATCTTCTAAAGCCAAGGAAGACCATGTACCATCCCCAATGAATGTAGACATCAAGAGTGAATCAAAGGATGATGGTAAGTGGGACGAGATCAATCAAGTAAAGGATTCTTTTGAAGTGGAAAACAAAAAATTGGATAAAACACAGGACAATACAATCACAGAGACGCCAAAGAAAGGGTCATCACAAGGAGAGGTCCATACACTAAAGGTGAATGAAGAAACAAAGATTCACTCTACAGAGATCCACCTGGACAGTGAAACGACAATCAAAATGCAAAAGGAAGAAAAAGATCATGAGGGGGTGGAAGAACCTAAACTGTTTATGCCCATAAGGATCGTGGCAAAGCCTTCTCCACTAGATGTAATATTTCAAGGAAGTGCTACAAAGCATACAACACATGTAGACAAAGATAATCAGATCCACCTGAAAATTACACAACCACATACTGAAATGATACATGTGGACAAGGGAAAAGATGTACTTACAAATGAGGCACCAAGCATCCCTAAAACATGCTTGGATGTAGATGTGGCTCAACTCAAACCCTTAGTAAAGCAAATGATACAAACAACCATGGATACTCAACAACAACTCATGGAAGTGGATAGCGAGTATGACAATGCATAAGTGGAACACAATCAATTAAAAGCATTGAGTGAAAAGCTATCTGCACAGCTATTACAAGTTCAATAGGCACTTGTAACTAAGGAAAAGGAGGCAAATGAGGCTATGGAAAATGCAACATACTCACTGCTGAAAATCAAAAAATGCAAGAGCATCTCAAAGAACTTCAAAATAAGTATGAAGTCGGTGAAGCAGAGAAGGCACAATTGATTACCAGAAGCAAACTTCTAGAGACACAATTCAAGGTATACATGGATGAAGCAGATAACCTCAAAAATAGAAATAAAGAACTGATGACTGCCATTTTGTGCAATCAACCAATAGAGGCACAAGAAATTACACCTAATAGTACACATGCATTGGAAGCTCAAATCACAAGGTATGAAGATAAGCTAAAACAAGAGAAAGCGCTAAGAGAAGAATGGGAAAAGAAGTATATGTATGACACAAATGAGCTCAGGAAAAGGTGGAAGACTTTAGAAGCAAAACTTATCGCACAATGTAATGAAGATGCAGATCAAGTTGCAACCATAGGAGAAGAACTCCTGAAGAACAAGGAGGCCCTCACAACAATGACTAGTGAACTAATGAAAAAAGATGAAATCATTGAAAACTTAAAGGCTCAAATTGCACAGCAGGTTACAATGGGGACACCAGTAGTTCCAAGCTCCCAAGCGGCTACTGTGGAGACTGAGGCACGTCCTCTTTCTCCCCCCATGCATCATTCTTCCATCAAGAAAGGAGCAGAGCTGAGCACTAATGAACATAAATAGGCTGTTGTAGAACTAAGCCATAATGAAAGGGCACTACTGGTATCCCAACTTACCGAGTAGTTTGAAGATCAAGTGGTAAAGGTAATGAAGGAGGCAAAAATTGAAAGTAAAAATTTCAAGCAAATTCTGAAGCCATTCAATGTACCTTACGGATTATTAAAAGAGGAAACAAGACAATATATTAAGAAAACTACATGGAAGGAACCTGATCACGATCTACAATTCAAATGGACACATTTTCTTATACCCAAGAAGAATTTGACAAGGCAGATCTAGTTTGGAGAAGAAAGTTCTTAGAAAAGAATCCAACATTACGGGTGCACTGGGAGTCGGCACCATATATACTCCAAATCAATCCATCTTTTTGCCTTGTTCCTAGAAGATGCACCTGGATGCTATTTTGAGAAGCACAACACTAGGGTACAGTAAACAATCAATGGTTAAACTATCCACTACTACCGAGCCCGTTGCATAATTACTTACGGACGAAAGAATACATGGTAAGAACAATTGAATTTTGGTTATCTAGATACGCTATAGTACCAGACTTAGCCATCAAGATGACAAATAAAATATTAAGCATGCTCCTTATAGTTTTGAAATTATTTAAACACGCACATTATACATTTTTGAACTTTATCGGCATCAATCAAGGAGCAGATGCACTCATTTTTTACTTATCTACTCCACCAAGCAGACTCACCATAATGGCTATGTAGTCTAGATTAATGTTCCTATCGAGTCCATACATGCAGACATTCAAGGACGCCTTCTTTACAAGATTTTTTGAGATAGATTCATAAATTTTTGTAAAGATGACTTTGAATTTAAATGCAAAACTGGTGGCCTACGAGCTGAGCTTCTTTGGAGGCCACAGATAGGCACCAGATGATGGAGTGAAGTCAAGACAGTGGAAGGAACTCATGATTGGTGAAGCCAATTTGCTAAATCAAAGAGAGCGAAAAATTCATACCAACATATGCACGTCACCACAAAAAGCCTATCGGGGATGACAGAGTTCCAAAGGAGGGACGTGTGGAGGGAGAATCAAGTAAGAAAAGAAGAAGAAGAAAATCAAAAAATAGATTGAATCATTAAAAAAGAATCACCCTCTGCCCAAAGCCCCATAGGGGCACGTATCAGGCACCACATGCATTAGGCTACAATGACAAAGAAGCAAGTCTCGAGGAGTGGAAACAAAGAATTACAACAATACTTTTCAAGGGGAGGGTGTACACAAAGGACTTAGGATCGGATAAAACAACAAATTATCTGAAAATCATAACCGCTTCCTCGTCCACCAAGTGCATCAGATGGAAAGAAATGAATAGGTTAAAGAAAAGCATCAGGTCCCAAAGGATGTGAAAGAAGATTTAAAGATAAAACATTTGAAGCATCAATTGAAAGACAGAAACTGATGCAAGGTTGACCAAATGATGCATGCGGTAAAAGGAAGCAAACATGCTCCAAAAATACAACGGGGCTAGATGTGTGAGAACAAAGATTTATTCGAAGGCCAAAAGTTAGAAAGGGGTAGAGGCTGAGAAGTTGAAGAGGGTGACTAAGATAATCACATTCTTAGCCACTGGATGCATGCATGGCAACCCAAATTATCACTGCAACCCAAATGAATGAATCAAAACAATATCAAGGGGAAGATGGAAGCATTGGACTAAGGCTCAGATAAGGTAACAAATTCTTTGACAGTCCTAACTGCTTCTTCAACCATTGGGTGCATGTACTAAAGAACTATAAGCAAGCCGCAGACGAGAAACAAAGCCTGTCAAGGGATGACAGAGTGGTTGGATTTATGCTTAGTGAAGTGAATTTTGAATTAATGAATGAGTGTGTGTATTATGCATGAGACAAGAGCATGATGTATGTGCAATTGTGGCTTGCTAGAAGAACATTTCGTGAATAAGTGATTTGTATGCATTTCTTTTTGTGATGTTTTTATAACAAGGTCTTATCTCTCCAATAAGTGCAAGTGAATTGAGCATGGATAGTACAATGGATAAGCATGAAGTATGGAAAAGGATAATATTATTGATATGTTTTGTGATGTCTGAGCTATATTTGCACGGTCGACCACTCGTCGGTGATGACTTCCCAAATAGGTATAGGGGAGTATGTTAGTCAAACAAAAAACTAATTTTTTTTGCACTAATATGCTTCTATTTGGCACAAAAAGGTTTGCTTGTAGGTATTTTGCAAAAGCAAAATGTCAGTCCTAAATATGGTCACTCACTTGTGTGCTTGAGGGCATGTGGTATAACTCTAGTCAAGGACAAGGCACATCAAGTATTCAAGGATTTGCTAAGACGAAATGTTTTGTTACAGAATTCATTGATCATGGGTTATGTTGAACTTCAACACCACATAGAAGAAATTGCATGCTTTGAAGATATGAAATCTAAGGGATTCACCCCTGAAACTTTTACATATGTTTACACCTTGGATGCTACTAGCCACATGGAAGACATCAAAATGTGTGAAACAATCTCTTGTTGAGGCTTGTTGGCACTCAAGGGTTAGTACTCAAGGTTAGGAATCAGGTGCAAGGACATGTCAAAGAAGTGGACACACAAGAAGGAGCACATAGGGAGCTCCAAGAAGTACATGTCAAATTTTCAAAAGAAATCCCTATAAAAATAGTGATTTTCATCATTAAAAGCCATTGTAAATACCATTTCATATTTTTGTAACTCCCTTTCATTCAAGCCAAGGAGTCCTTGAGCTTGATGAGTATTAGAAGTATCATCCTACCAAATTTCATAATTTTTAGACTCCGTTTGAGCCCTCAAATAAGCCCTAGAACCTAATTTTTAACTAGGCCGGACACTAAGTCTGACAAAACTACTCAAAAAACTATAAAAAGAGCTATAGAGCTCATTTTTGAGGTTGGTTGGTTAGAGAGTTAACTTCTTAGTAGTTTGTGAGAGCTTGAGCTTTTGTAAGAGAGTTCCTTTGCAATAGAAAGCTTTCCATTGTTCCTCTCTTTGATCTTGCCTTGTGTGTGTGTGTGTGTGTGTGTGCATGCTAGTGTGCTTCTCACTCACACATTTGTACCTTCACATGCTCACATTCTTCATACCAGTCCTCACGTCTCCACGGCATGGATTTGCAACATTGGAAGGTAAAAAAATAGTCATTTTCTATTATTTTTTTTATTTTTCTTCTCCATCTTCATCATCACCATCATCTCCATACTCATCTTCATATAATTTTTTGCATTTTTGAGTGCATTTTTTTCATTTTCACATGATTTCTCATGTGTAGGAGTGCAAGAAAGAGCTAGGAAGTGCTTGGGAGTGCATGCACTTGTGTTTTTCACGATTTTCTACACATTTGGGGCTCGATGCAAAAATTCAAAATTCCTGCCTAAAAGCTCAAAAAATTGTGACTTTCTCATAAAATCATGATTCTATGGAAAATTCAATTTTTTTTCCCACCTAATAATTTTTTAGAAAATCACGATTCTCTAGAATTGAGCATTTTTTTAACAATCGTGATTTCCTTGACTTAGAAAATTTGAGAAAATCGCGATTCTCTCGAATTGTGCATTTTGAGAAATTTGCGATTCTCTAGCCTTAGAAAATTTAAGAAAATCGCGATTCTTTGTATTTGAGGAATTTGAAAAAATTGCAATTTTTTCGAATTGTGCTTTTTGAGAAATTCACGATTCTCTGGACTTGGGCATTTTGAGAAATTCACGATTCTCTAGAAGAAATTCACGATTCTCTCCACTTAGCATTTTGAGGAATTCACGATTCTTTGGAAGAGATTCACGATTCTCTCCACTTAGCATTTTTGCAAAATTCGTGATTCTCTAGAAGAAAATTGCGATTTCCTAGAAGAAAGTCACGATTTCCTGGACTTCGTGCTTTTGAGAAAGTCGTGATTTCCTCGAAGAAAGTCATGATTTCTTTGACTTTGTGATTTTGAAAAAATCACAATTCTCTGGGAGAAATTCATGATTCTTTGGAGTGGATTTTGAGAGAGTCATGATTCCTTGATAAAAAGCATGACTTTTTGGCTACCTGATTTGCAAAAAATCGTGATTCTTTGAGAGGTCCTGTTTGCCTATTTTGACCCCCAGAAACCTGATTAGAATAACTTTCTTATACACACTCCATTTGGAGTGATTTTGAGCTCGTTGGAAAGATCTAATCAAGTACTACAAAAACATCCATTGATATGGTAAAACTAATACGTGGATTTATAGATATAGTATTTTGAAGTTGACCCTCAAGAGGGATTAGGAAACCAAGGGAAATCCAAAGGATTTTGAACAATACAAAGGAAAATTGGGAATAGAAGAGAAAGCTTATGAACCTGAGATTTGGTAGACACCTAGGCAAGGATAGACAAAGCATTAGATCATCTGAGGCTAGTGTCAAACATACAGCTAGGTCTTGGGCACAACAACTTAGTGGTTATCCCTACGATCTAAGTTCAAACACAAGTGATTCAGAAATGTCCTTTAGCATGGAAAGACCTGCACGTAGTTCAAGCACTACCTATTTACAGACACCAAAAGGTCCCTATAAGAAACAATTGGAATATATTAGGACCAACCAATTAGCTGCTCACATCTATGAGGATGGCCTGAGGCGAACAGTGGTCCAACTCAAAAATCCTGATCAACCCTTTGGACTTGAACACCCAGTGGTCAAGTTCGAAGAGGGTTCTTCGTACATTGATAAGGAAGGAACCAATATGTGGTCACCAACTCACCAGATAGGACACATGAGTTTGGAAATATCACTCCTAAGAATGGCATAGGAGACCTAGAGCAAGGAGACCTAGGATGAGAACCCAAGACTCCTCAAGGCAAATCTATCTTGACAAGAGTGATTATTCTAGAGTAGGTTCCCCAAGACAACAAAATCATAGAACTATTCTTGAATAGAGAAACAGAGGAAGCTTTTTGGAGATACGAGCTGGATCAACTTAGAAAAATAAACAGAGTCACCATCTACGAGTTCAAAGGTCCTAAGATGCCAAGCAAAGTTGTCTATCTGGATAACACATCGGAGAGAATGTTATTGGTAAGAGAGCATGATAGGCATGTATACACTTGGCATGATGAATTGATTTTCCCTCTATCGAGATCTAATGTTTCAGATGTCCTCCAAGGTGTAGGATCATCCAAGGCTCATGAAACCTAAAAGGAAAGAGCTAGAGAGAGACCTGAGGTAAGCTTTGCACACGTAGTGGGAAAAGATAGATTAGGATTTGAAAATGAAAGACCTGAAAGACAAAGACATAGAGCACATAGGCCTCAAAGAGATGAACATGACTTTCCATTGCCTAGACCCCAAGAGTACCCAAGGACCTGTAGTCCCTCTCAACTTGTCAAGACAATGAAAAACTACTTTGATGGGACAGGAGATCGTTATGATCATGTGGCCGAGTTCAAACGTGTTAAGAGCTGAACAAGTTGAGGACTTGTTCACCCCATTCGAGGCATTTGGTTTGAATATCAAGGGCACTATCTTAGCTTGGTTTCAACCCCTGAGTAGTCGTAATTATCGAAATATAGGTCAATTGCTAGATGAATTCATTGTAGAATTTTCCAAGAGTGGCATCAGGCATAACACATCATCCTTGATCCACAGCTTCAAGGAGACATCCCAAGAAACAATGTGACTTGTAGGTAGACAGTTCAGATAGTACTTAGAAAGATGCCCTGTTCCAGAATTACCCACACCGACCAAACAAGTGGCCTTGTTTTTAGATGGCTTACTAAGCAGCAAGTTAAGATCATATGTGTACTTGAAAGAACCTAGATCCATAGAAGAGTGTGTGCAAGTGTGTATTGACATAGAAGACAATTTGGGTGAGGAGTTAGGACTATCCAAACTCTCGAAGGATTCTGACAGTTCTACTTGTCATACCTCAAGAACCTCCACTGAGATAGATGAGATGGTTGAGCAAGTTGCCAAGAAGCTAAGAGTTCAAAATAGACAAACACCAAGGGTCACCTCATTGAAGTGATGTTACAACTGTGGAGGGGACCACATGACTAATGTTTGCCCAATGATGGCTCAACCCCAAGGAAACCCTAATGCTCCATATTGCACCATTGAGAGGAAATACACAAACGATAGGGCTCAAGATTATCCATACAATAGGCAAGCTATTAGACAAAATTATCAACAACCTTACCAACATGGTAAGTATCAAAATCAATACCAACAACCATAGCATAGGCCACAACAACAATACCAACATCAATATCAACAGCAATACTAGGCACCATATAGGCCACAACCAGTCCTAGGAAACCAACCGCCACCTCCTACTAATGTGATTCCAGTCAAGTATGCACTGGCAAAGGAAAACCCTAATATAGCATTGGTGCCAATAACCCGGTTGGTCTTAGAAAGTGACCCTCATGCCTAGAGTTCTGACTACTCCTATGAAGATAGTCCACAAGCTTATTACACAGAGTCGCCTGAGCATAGTGAGATTTATCCGTATCAATATGAGGCACTACCTATGGAACCAAATTGGGAGCCCAAATAATCCAATGTCATGTATACAAATCCTAACCCTAGGCCCCAATTGAGACAAGTAAGAGCACAAGCCCCTAGAGGACCATGTTTTAGATGTCAGGGTGATCATTTCATTCGTGAATGTCCCCAGCCACAAGCTCTGGGACAAGGACAAAACATCACAATACAAGGCCTTTGTCCTGAGTGTGTCAAAGAACATCTTCCGAGAGAGTGTCCCAAGAATCCCTCTAGTGTGCCCAAGGTTACACCCATTAATGTGGTAGGCTTAGTTGTGGATTCAAGTGCAAGTAGCACTAATCTGGCTCCTGTACAAGCAATTACTAGGGCACAAGCATTAAAACAAGATAAACCAGTTGAACAATCAGAGTCAAGTGAGTTAGGAGATCCTAGTAAGATAAAAACAAGAACATGGAAGAATACTAGAGAGAGGGCCAATGATATCCTAATCAGGAGAAAGCCTGAAAGACACAAAAACAAAAATAGAAGATATTGCCTCTCAAAGCCCCTTGCATGCCGAAACTCCATCCACACCACATCATCCCACCCCACCACTCATTGTAAATAAACCACAACTAGGGTCTGTTCTTGCATATCCAACCCCTGAAGATCTGGACATGATGTTCAAGGCCTATTAGGCTCGACTTCAAGAAGGGCCAACAGCTGCAAACCTTGACAAGAGCTATCCTAGAGAAACGTTAGAGATTGAACAGACAAAAATGTGCATGAAAATTGTAGAATTACCTCAAGCTATGCTTGAGGCTCATCAGTTGTTCAATCAGACAAATTCTATCAAATCGGGTTTGCATTTTTAGGGCTTACTAGAAAGATTAGAGCAATTGGTAAACAAGCCATAGGTTTCTTTACCTCCACAGGCTCACCAGTTGTTGAAAGAGAAAGCTCACCACCAATGGGAGGTTATGTTCGTGATTCTATGGATGATGGAACACCTCTTTCAATTCAACATTACTCTCAAGAGTTCTTGCGAGAAATACAAGAAGAGAAATGGGCCAAGGAGAAGGGTAGTCCCCCTCCTATTCCTGAAATTGATGATCTTCATGATCAATTTCCCCAAGACATTCCATCTATGTATGAAGACCAAGTAGAGCAACAAGAAGATGAAAGATTAGATTTTGAATCTAATTCTTTACAAGAGTTGCGACAATTCACAGGCCCATGGGAATTTGAATCTCTCAAGATCAAAGCTCCCACAATATTGGTAAGAAATGAAGACTCCGTGGTTCTAAGAAACACTGAAGTCGTGAAGAATAATAAGGTTCTGTGTCATCTCATTTTAGAAGAGCTACTCAAACTAAAACCAGAGCTATGGAAACATGTGGCAAAGCAAGTTCTAGAACTTGATTCCAATATGCCAAAAAGAGGCTCTAAGCAGAAAGTACTAGAGATACCTCTAGAAACAATAGGAGACATAAGTAAAGGTGAAGAAGGTAACACTTATCTCCCTGTCACCTACCAAGCTTACACAACCAAGGCCATCTTAGATTCAGGTGCCAATGTTGCAATTGCGACCACCTCCTTGTGGAAGCAGTGGGGCAAACCTGCATTAAGACCAACTAGAATGAAACTTCAAATGGCTCACGGCCATATTGGAAAACCTCTAGGAATGCTAGAAGGGATAACTCTAACCACTTGTGTAGAGTTTGAGCACACCTTTGCTATATGTGACTTTGGCAAAAATAATATCTATAAGATGATCTTAGGAAGACCCGTACTACAACAAATGCAAATAGTGCAAGATTGGGGAACCAACTCCTTGTACTTGCAGCACTTAGGGGTCACCACCAAGGTCAATCTAAAAGATTATACCTTTAGAGATGTACTACCCCTATAGTGGAATCCTATCCATCCTGGATGCATGAAGATACTCACTTGTGGACGTTCAAAGTCATAGAGGAAGAGGAAAGATGCTTAAAGGCGAGACAAGATGGAACTTCTCAAGGAGATGGACCGGTTAGAGATCCAGCCTACACTCCGATGATCTTTTCAGATCTCATCGCTTGGAAAAAATCTTAGCTACCATGGACATTGTTGTTAATTAAGAACAGTGGACACCTCATTGTGATGAGGAGGGATATGATATCTCTATTTTCATGTGTCAACCCTTGCTAGAAGAATGTGATGCTAGTGATGTTGTAGAAGAAGAAGAGGATGACGACGATCTAGAGTCCATTTTGATGGACACCTATTTTGACTCAGAAGAGCACTATCTAGAAGATGTAGGAGTATTTAACCAGAAAGAAGCAGAACCTCTCACAAGCATCAAAGCTGTAAATTCAAAGGATGGAAGTGAAGGTAGTCAAAAGAAAAAGAAAAGAAAAGTAGTGAAACAAGAAGAGGAGGAATCATTGTTTGAAGTACCAAAAAACTTCAAGATATATGAAGTTGAAGACTGGAAAATTTTGGTACGAATGCCTAAGAGAGAGGCCATTATAGCAAAAGCATATGATAATAAAAAAAAGACCAAGAAAATGGTGACATAAGAGCAATGTATGTACATAGGAGATGACCTAAGTGCAGAAGAAGAAATGGATATTGTAGCTCTATTAAGGGAATATAGGGATGTGTTTGTGTGGACCTATAGAGACTTAAAGGGGGTAGATCCAACAATATGTTCTCATATGATCCCCATGACGAATGATGACAAGCCCACCAAACAGAAGCCCTACACATATAAGGACACTTATGCATCAAAAATAAAAGAAGAAATTGATAGGCTGATTGAAGTTGGATTTATCTATGAGATTGAGCATATTGAATGGGTGTCCCCCATTGTAGTGGTGCCGAAGAAGAATGGAAATTTACCGGTCTGTATTAGCCTTAAAAAAGTTAATGCCGCTATGATCAAAGATAGCTATCCGCTTCCAATCACGGAACATTTATTGGAATGTGTTGCAAGCAAGGAAGTTTATGGATTCCTTGATGTATTTTCAGGTTACAACCAAGTAGCCATTTCCCTAGAAGATCAACACAAAATGGCCTTTGCCACAGAATGGGGAATTTTTGCATTTTGTGTGATGCCATTGGGCCCACCAATGCACTTACAACATTCCAAAGGCTCATGTGTCATGTCTTCAAAGAGTTCTTGCAAAAGAGCTTAGAAGTGTATGTAGATGATTTATGTGCTCATTCCCAAGAAAGAAGATACCACATCCCTGAACTCAAACAGATCTTCAACAAGTGTAGAGAATATTGAGTGTGTCAGAACCCAGAAAAGTGTGTATTCATGGTATGCCAAGGTAAGATCTTAGGTCATATTGTTTATAAGAATGGAATATCAACAGATGAGGACAGAGTAAGAGCCATAACGGAGTTGCCAAGACCAAGGAATGTTAAAGAGGTACAAGTCTTTATGGGCCATTGTGGATATTGTTGCAGGTTTATCCACATGTATGCAATCATAGCTAAGCCCTTTATGCGCTGTTGAAAAATTTTGAGTGGAACGATGAATGTGAAAATTCATTCAATGAGTTGAAGAGACATTTGTGCACAGCATAATACTCACCACTCCTGATTTTAATAAACCATTTCATGTCCATGTAGATGCATCCAATCATGCAATGGGATGTGTGCTAGCACAACCCACAGGTGAAGGAAATCTAGATTTACCTATAGCATATGCTAGCAGACAACTAAATGTGGCTGAACGAAACTATGCAACAATTCAAAGAGAAGGCTTAGGCATGGTATCTGCCATGAAGACGTTTAGACACTATCTATTGGCCCACAAGTTCAATTTTTTCACTGATCATCAAGATTTATTATATTTGTTCACTAAACCTTGCAATACAAGATGCTTAGTAAGATGGTTCCTCTTCCTAATGGAATATGACTTTGAAGTTGTTGTTAGGAAAGGTAGAACCCACCTCAGGGCAGATCATCTTTCTTGCATCACTTTAGGAGAGCCACCGCAAGGAATGTCTGATGAATTACCTGACGCTTATCTATTCAATTTAGAAGTTGTTCCTAAATGGGAAAATAAGTTGGTACCTGTCCTAACCTTCAGACCCGCAAATAAGAATGTGAGAACAAACAAAGAAGAAATTGTAAATCACAAAAATATCAAATATTGGCAGGAAGTATGTACAAACAAGATAGAGAGGGTGTTCTAGCTTGTTGTGTTGAGGAGGATGAACATCGCAATTGGTTGCAAGAAGCCCATGAAGGATTGCTAGGAAATCATTATTCTAAACAACAAACATTGCAGAATCTAAAACATTTAGGAGTGTATTGGCCTAGTATGAATAAAGAAATACATGAGTGGATCAAGAATTGTCCACTCTGCCAGGAAAAACCCCTAGTGGAGCATGCTACCCTTTATCACGTGTCGTTAATTCCAGAATGGAGTGCTCCATTGGTAGAATTTATGAGAATGGGAACACTACCCAGCTACGCAAGTCTAGCAAGAAAACAAAGCATGGAGCAAGAGGCTTAGGACCATGCCTTAGTAGGAGAGAACCTATATCAAAGAGGCAAAAATGGATACTTAAGACTATGCATTCATGAATCAGACTACTTGAAAGTCTTAGAAACTGCACACAACGGTGTGGCAGGTGGGCACTTTGGGCCTGGGCCATTCTATTCTTGGGACTTTGGTGGCCCTTCTTCATATGGATGCACATACCTATGTGAAGAAATGTGACACATGCAATGTGTAAATATCCGATCAAAAAGGACGAGATGCCTTTGAGGCCAATGATGGGAGCACGTGCATTCTCGAAGTTAGGTATAGACTTTGTCGGTCCTATTCAGCCCCCAACTAGAAACTCCCATGCAAAGTACATTATTGTAGCCACAGATTACCTTACAAAGTAGGTAGAAGTAAAAGCCACAACAAAAAATGATGCTCAAATGACAGCTATGTTTTTATTCGAGAATGTGTTCACTAGATATGGGTTACCAATAGAGTTAATAAGTGATAGAGGTATGCACTTCTTAAATGAAGTTATTGAAAACCTTCTCCAAGGATTCTTTGTGATACATAAGAAGTCGGCCCCCTATCACCCACAAGCTAATGGACAAGTCGAGAGCACAAATAAGATCCTATGTAATGTGTTAACCAAACTCGTTGTCATAGAGATTCTCATCTCTACTTTTGCTTCTACTTGCTTCAAAATAAAATGTTGTTCGGAACAAAGATTCAAGATACGATTTGTGGAAATGCTCTGATTCAAGATACGATTTGTCAAAAAAGTGAAAATTTAGAGTAATGGTTATGAGCAACCTCTGGGAGCCAATTTTGGATGTTCCAATAAGTATGGCTATGACATATGAAATGCTTTGATGATTCTTCGAAAGTTCATACATACGATGCCTTCTCGCAATGGATATGAAGTTAAATTTTGATCAATGCAATTGAAATTCCAATATTTAGTTGTCTATTAAAACAAAAGCATCGCATGCTTTATTGGAGGCTAATATAATTAGAGGACTTATCTCTACAAAAGTAGAAGCGTTAACTCAAAAGAGAGGCATGCAGCAATTGAGTGACTTTTTGGAGAAAAGTTGGTGGATGCATGCAAAGCAGTACATAAAAATGAAGGATCGGAGGCCAAAAAGGGAGGTCAAATATATCACAAACAAAGGGGGCCAATGGATAAGACTATCTAGAAATTCACGAACTGCTGGAAAGTAGATGCGAACGCCATCTCTAAGGCAGAAGATATATCTGACAATCTCTGAGGGGGCTCTCGCTCATCGCATCGCTCTTGTTCATTCCACAATACCCTCACTCTCACAACCCTAACTTTGAAGCATCCAGAATCTGATCCCTATGACTACTTCTGTAAATGCTTTGATCAATTCAATCATCTGACACGACACAACAGGGAAGAGAACCTTCTGACAGTGACTTGTGGAGTTTTACATTGGACAATGATCCATTTCTCTGATCAAGGCTGAATTTTGACACTTTAGATGATGCTTTGACATTTCAAACATATATGGCATTGAACCGTACTCTAACATCCAACACCGTCTGATGCATCCAATAACTCCGTTCATCCTCTGTACCATCTCTAAGCGCCAACCAAGCCAAGATGTTGATGAATGAAGATAACTTATGAATACGAAACTCGTTAGAGATGCTGATGCGGTTTTCTTGTTTCAAAAGTTCCATGAATGACAACTGCTTGTTGAAAGGTTTGGAAGCCAAAAGCACAAGTAGCACCCATCAAACCAAAGAGCCAACCACGAGGGATCAAACCATCCAGAAACCATCCAAACATGAAGCGGCCGAAGGTGATCACTACACAGTCAAACACTATTCTCAAATGGATCCCTATAAGGAGGAATGGTCAGTTGTCATTCAAAATCAATTGCTTATATCATTTCAAGATCAAATGGATACCTCCCACAAAGACGGCATCAACATCCGCAAGTGACATTGAAAGCCTCGACGAGCGACAACCATGTGATCCTTGCACAACCCTGTCTTTTGCACCATGCAGGTCATGCATTTCCAAAGTATGCATTAATATAGGGCCACATTACACGGCCCTGCATCGACACAATTGAGAATCCCATGCGCATGAGATATCTTTGACATATGTAAATTATTTTCTTGATGCTAACATATGTCTTCTTGTTTTGTGACATTGTCCCATAAGAGAGAGAGAGAGAGAGAAAAAAAAAAAAAGAGAGAGAGCTTGTTCCTAGGTTTGGCTCATGGAACATGAATGAGTCATGTTTAGTTGAAGGTGGAACCGTGATTACTGGGCATTTATCAGTTTTGATAGAAGTGTGTCTCGGCTAATAGATGATATTATTGTTGCCCTCGGCCTTATCTGGTAGATGTCAAGAACTTGGCATGAACATGGCACCCAGTTACCTTGGTAGGAGAGAAGAACTTGAAGGTCTGCAACTTGAGAGACTCTTAACTATAGTATGTACAAGAGCCTCCAAGGAGACATCTGCAAGGGGTAGTTTCGGTACCCTGCAAATCCTTTCACCCGATGTTATTTGTCAAGGAATATATAGCAATTCAATTCTCAATATTTGGAAAATGTTGATTTGAAGAGAGGGGACAAGACTAGGCACTCAAATAATTTCATCAATGAACCATCAACAAGGACATTCATCGACAACGAAAGACTAGCCGATGGTCCATCACAATGACAGGTGTACAACACAAAGAGATAAACATCGATCGACCATTCACCATGGCAAGAATCCTCACTTTGGCAACACCATAACCATGATAGATTATGAAACCTCTTCGTCAGCATACACCATACTCGAGAGGGGGGGAGTGTTAGCACTCAAGGGTTAGCACTCAAGGTTAGGAATGAGGTGCAAGAACATGTCAAAGAAGTGGACGCACAAGAAGAAGGAGCATTAGGGAGCTGCAAAAAGTACATGTCAAATTTTCATAAGAAATCCCTATAAAAATAGTGATTTTCATCACTAAAAGCCATTGTAAATACCGTTTCATATTTTTGTAACTCCATTTTGTTCAAGCCGAGCAGTCCTTGAGCTTGAGGAGTATAAGAAGTATCATCCTACCAAATTTCATAATTTTTAGACTTCGTTTGAGACCTCAAATAAGCCCGAGAACCTAATTTTTAACTAGGTTGGACACTAGGTTTGGACAGGACCAAAACTACCCAAAAAACTATAAAAAGATCTAGAGAGCTCATTTTTTAGGTTGGCTGGTTAGAGAGTTAACTTCTTAGTAGTTTGTGAGAGCTTGAGCTTTTGTAAGAGAGTTCCTTTGCAATAGAAAGCTTTCCATTGTTCCTCTCTTTGATCTTGCCTTATGTGCATGTGTGTGTGTATGTGTGTGCATGCTAGTGTGCTTCTCACTCACACATTTGTACCTTCACATGCTCATGGTCTTCATACGAGTCCTCACGTCTCGGCAGATTGACAAGTAAAGGAGGTGGTGCTTACGCTTGAGCCACAAGGCTAAAGATGGTGGATTATCTAAGGAAGATCTTTTTATTTCTAGCACAATAGTAGACCTACATGCAAAAATGCAGCTTTCTTCTAAGGGCAGAAGGAGTTTTGGACAAAGCCCATATGTTGCCTCAAGTGTACCCCTGAACAAAGTCACACTTCTTTCTTGTGTTAAAGCTTGTGGCAGAATAGGAGCTGCAAAAGGGTCAAGAATTGCACATGGAGATATAAAGGCAAGGTCTGTTCAACGTTGAGCATGTTGGAAAAACATTGATTGACATTTAGGCAAGGATACACTCAATGTGGAGATGTGGAAATTGTCTTTCAACTTTTTTTGATACTATGCTAGGTGAAGGCCATATTTTTTACATGGGTCAGAGGTCGTTTGCTTAGGTAGGCTTGTTGATAGGTTATCATTTTGGGTGCCCCTATCAGAAAGGGGGGTCGGACAAAGGCTCTTGAGCAAGGATCGAGAAAGGAAACATTTGTGATATTAACTAGGCTCTTGGAGGTTCTATGAGGGAAAGTTTGAAAAATTCAACTATCAATAATGGTGTTTGCACAGTCAAAAGAAGAGTTGTCATGAGGTAAAGAGGAACATTATCCTCTATGTACAGTTCTCATTCTATCTTGCTCATATTTCTTCATACAGATGATTTGTAAAGACTCTTCTTCTCTGAGAATTCACTTGTAGATGTTCAGTCTCGTAATGAAATCCGTTATACTATGAGGAGTCTTAAGGTGATATGGTTGCAAAACCTCCACGTTATCTAATTGTTTTTGTGTTCTTGAATCAAATTAGCTATTTGCATTTATAAGCGTGTGTGTGTGTGTGCACATGACTTTGTGTGTATGTGTGTGTGTATGCGTAGAAGCGTGTGTACATGTCTGAGATTGGGTGCGAGTATGATATTTGTCCTACATGATGTGCATAAGCCTTGACAGTGCATAATGCTTTCTCATGCACTCCTTGCGAAATGGATGATTCCAGCAATAAAAAATAATTCATTTACCCAAAGAATGCAACATGGTTCAAAGTCAGATTGCTATATGATGGCTTGTACATATATAATGTTTTCTTTTCATTGAATGAGTGCATCATTAAGCACGGATGTGGTTGTATGTGAATCTACGGGCATTCAAAGTTCTTTGCACATACCTTAATGTGTGTGTGTGTGTGTATTTTCATTGTATCTGTGGGTAAGTATTGTGTGCACGAATGTTAATTTGGACAAAAATGAATTAATTGGAAAATAGACCATCAGCAGGGGCTTGACTTCACATGTGTCTTCTTTTGAATGTTCCCAAATGAGAATAATAAGCAAAGAGAGACGGAAACCTGTGACATGGATGAGAATTTGTTCTTCATGAAACGCCTAGTTTGCACTTGTTTAAACGAAATAAGAAACTCTTGTAAACCTTTCTAAAGCACAAATTGACGCCAAGTTTCTTCCTTCTATTGAGACAACGAACTTGTGTGGGTGACCAAATAGGTGAAAGAGAGCTGAAATTAAGTGACTATGTCTTAGCACAAACAAGAGCAACTTAACAAAGCAAGTAAAATTGAGCAAGATTGAAACATAGAACTCCTCTATAGTGGTCTACTAATACCCAATTTCATTTGGCGATCTTGTTGTAGATCCAAAAAGTGAATATATTGCACACATTAGTGGGCTTAGAAGTAAGCTCCTTATCATCCACAAATGAACGGTCAAGATACGAGTCCCAAAAAAGCATTCTGCATAGTGTTGATGAAATTGTGAACTCGAGGTGTTCAGATAGGATAAGCGACTACACAATGCAGTTTGGGTTTATCGTCTGCCTTATAAGATCATGATAGGATTTAGCTGTTGAGAAAAGGGGAACAACAGACCTTAACTGCCTCACATGGAAGTGAGAGGCTCTTCCAAGAGGAGTTGCAAGAAGTGCAAACAACGCACACACACCCACGTCCATGAACAATGGCACCATGGCCAACATCAAAAGGAACAAGGGAGGGCAATGCTCACACACAAGACAACCCCAAATGCCAAACCCACACACATGGATCAACGCCTAGCACACAAGGAGAAATATGGAAGCCAAATGATCCTTCTTTCCATTAGCATGGAGGCCAAGGCCATGGCCAAGGGACCCCTCTTTACAAGAAATAGCCTCTATTTATAGGCTCAGCTCAATTTCCCCATGTGCTCCTTTTGACTAGTCAAAAAGGAGCACATGCCTAACTGTCATATCTCAAGAAGATCTTTTCATATATTTGAAATCTCAAAAGAAAGGAGAAACGTGCGCATGGGGATTTTTCCATGCTTCTTCAAAAGATGTGAGCATTAACAAGGCTTCCCAAGCTTTACTTTTAGAACAAATATTAAAAAGTGTCTAAAAGAGAGTTTTTATGTGAATTCCTAAGTAGATACAAAAAGAGATATTATTATGGTCTAGGGAGGGTTCCTATGCACAATTGTGGGTGTGTGCATACCCTACAACCCAACACTCTCCCCCCCCCCTAGAGTTTGTCGTCCTCTACAAAGCTAAGAGGAAAGGATCATACACAACTGAATTGGTTCAAGCTTGAGTCTTGAATTCTGAGAAGCTCCAGGTCTGCAAATCTTCTATTCTGCAGTTTACAGTCTTCAGGTCTCCATACTCTTCATTGATCTTTGAATCTGCAACACAACAGCCTTCAATCTTTCAGATCTGCAATACTGCAAGCCCTCAGTCCATCCTTCAATCTACAACTCTTCAGTCTTTACAGCTGGGCGACACAATCCCCTTAGGGGGTAGTCAGCCAAGTATTCCTCGCATAATGTAGTCCTTTGTAGGATTGATAGAGCCTCACCCAAGAGCCCCCACACCTGAAAGTAAACATACACAACAAGTAGACTGTTTCGAAAAAGAAGTAAGCAATAATATTTTAGTCCAATTGTAGCTTCCACTTCAGGGGCATCCTCATCAGCAAGACTTTTCTTCTAGAGAGACATCCTCTTGAAGATCTATCTTGCCAAGGTGTGTATATCAGGTATAGCTACCCCTATATGGCAGTGATAGAAGTTATTATGAAGATCGTCATAATTCTGCAAAAAAGTAGCTTTAAAGAGTCCATAGCCTTCTAACTCTCAAATAAGCTTTAGACCAAAAGATTGTAAAAAATCACTTTTTGCACATCTTTGATTTCCCTAGTAGAGCAATCGGATGATTGGATTTGGGTATTTTTTAGGTTTAAACTGAGTTTTGGAAGCTCTCAAGGGTTGCACAAGGCTTAGATGAAGATTTTTCAAACGTTGGGTGACAAGAAAATAGCATTGCACCCAAATGATTACTATAATCTATAGGGCAATCAGATGCTATATTTGAGTGACTTTTGAGCTAAACTGTACCTATTGCAAGTGCTTAAGCTCATATAAGTGTCCTTCTACCCATTGATTAAGACAAAAATCCAAGAAAGCCTAATTGAAAAACGAATGATTGCCCTAAGTAGTAGAGCAACGACATGCTGGAAAAGTGGATTTTTGGCATTCAATTGGGTTTATAAGCTAAAGAAGTTCGTGGACCTTAATAACATCCTCATGATGCAAGAAAAACCATATAAAAAGGCCTACAAGGTTATTGCACACAAATGATTGCTCTAATCCTAGGGCAATTACTTATTGCAAGAAAGTGATTTTTGCACTTACTTGGGCTTTTTCATAGACTAAGGAAGGGGCTTTATGAAGCATTGCACTCAAGGGGCTTTATGAAGCATTGCACTCCCATTAGCACATGAAAATAAAGTAAAAAATTTTGTTCGTATACCAATTGTTGCTCTAGCTCCTAGGGAAATCGCATGTTGGATTTTGGATGTTTCTGAGGTGGTTGTTGAATAGTTTGAAAGTACGCAGAGATTTGCACATTATTTTAGTATCCATATGCTCCTCAAAAATCAAGTTTTGAGCAAAAGTACAAACGAATGACTACCCTAGAATCCGTCTTTGAATTGATCTTGGGAGGGTCCTATTTGCCTCTTTTGACACCCAAGAGCCTAAAATAAAATAACTTTTTCATAAAAAATCCATTTTTTGAGCTCTAAATCTCACCATAAATAACATGAGAATCATGACCTTCTTATGCTAAATCATTCTTAGATTTTTCATCATTTATGAACTTATACAACTCAGGACATAAAACGCTAGACGCATTGATAATGTCACAATTTGAGAGACAAGAATTGTACATGTATGATCAACTATGATAGACATATTTAACAACCAAGCCAATTTTGGCTAGTGCTGAAATCAATAATAGATTTTTCTTGATCCTTGGCCCAAATAAGGCATGTGGCAAAGCTACCATCACCAAAGGTCAGAATGATCATTCCAACTCCCACGAGAGGATAGGAGGAGTTGTTAGCATAGGTGATAGTATTACCTATAGGAGCAAGCTAAAGTGAAGTGAAAAAACTACACTACAAGGTAGTATGTTTGGTTGCACTACTCTCAAAGTACCAAATATACAAGTCTACTACAAACATACACTACTCATAAGAAAATGGTTCATAGATATAATGAGTAGCAAATCCCCATTCTTTGTTTAGGTGGGTCATAATTGTAATAACATTCTTCATTTTAGGTGTAAAGGCCTAAAGAACAACCATTTCAAACTCTTTATTCTTTGCCTCTTTTGTGGCAAATTCAAGAAAACTCTTAATGACTGTTGATATATTTTGGTAGTGATGTGTGTGAACACACTAGGACCATCGGGGAACTTTTTTCCCTCTTTAGGAGGTTTTTTTCCCCCGGCTTGTACATATGCCTATTGCCCTAACGGGCTACTTATCTTTGTACATTCTAGTGGTAATACATTCAGTATTGTGTGTTGTGCTCCAAGCTTCTTCTTCTTCCTTGTGTTGTTCGTGTGCTTCCACAGTCGTCTAACTCCAACAATTGGTATTAGAGCAGGTCGCTGCTTCATCTAGGGCGTCATTGACATTCCTCCAGTTGCAATCTCAGAATCGCATGAATTTTGGCGAGCATACTCAGCATGTTTCCGAGCTCATTTCCACCTCTAAACGCACTATCGTAGTGCTTGTGTAGGCTATTTTGCCTTTTTGTGCCAAAGGTATATACTAGTTTCACTTCGCCAGTATAAGCATCTTGAAGTCTGCTACAGGTCTAGCAAAATTTTTCTGGGTAGTTCCATTCACTTTTTGAGATACAATCAATTTTCTGCATCAAGGTATTTTAGTCACCGGCCATGGCTGAAAGCAGTGATGTATTTCATATGTTGGTTGTTGAGGATAAGTTGGATGGTACCAACTACCCGTTGTGGGCTTATATGACATGTATTGTTTGCAAAAGGACTGTGGAACATTGTGAAGGATGTTGAAAAACGTCCTATCACACCTGCAACTGTTACAACTGCAGGTACTGAAGCTGATGTAGAAGGTGTCGAAGATGATGATATTTTACATATTCCTGCTTTGGTTTCTGCTGCACCTACTGCAGAGCCGATTCATTGGGATGGCAAAGATGCTTAGGCACATGCATTGATAGCTTTGTCTGTCAAACGTGCCATTATTCCTCACATTCACTCTTTTAGAACAGCTAAGGATGCTTGGGATACACTTACCACATTGTACCAAGCTAGGAATGAGGCTCGTGTTGCTTACCTCCGAAAACAGTTCGAGAGTGAGCATATGAGTGAGAGTGATTCTATGGATAGTTTTCTAACAAAGATCAAAGACTTGAAGGAACAATTGATTTCTGTTGATGAGGTTATACCAGATAGCTCACTTGTGCAGACCATTCTGAATGGTCTTCCTGATTCATATAAGAGTTTCGCCTCTACTCTTCGGTTGATGATGAAAGGCAATCCAAATGCCTTGTCTTTTGAGGAGTTAGTCTCTGTTTTGTTGCGGGAGGATCAGTCCAGGCAGAATAGGTCCATTATGAGTGTTGCAGATCAAGCTTTTCTGGCTAGTCAAAAGGGCAAAGGAAAATGGATCTCTTCAACTAGCAAGCAGAAATCTGCTAATTCTGCACAATCGAAGAGGGAAGACAAAGATGAAAAGAAATCAGAAAAGCAGAAATTTTTTTGCAAGTATTGTAAAGGAAATGATCATATCATAAAGAACTATCCAAAACTGGTTGCTAAAGAGGCAAAGAAGAAAGAGGCTGGAATGGTTGTTGCAGAAGCCTCTACACCAAAAACAGAGTCTGCTAATCTTGTGCAGGAAGAAGAATGGGCGGTTACTACTGTTTGCAGTTTTGACCCATCTTCTCATGAGCAGTGCATGTCTAGAATAGACTCAGATGTTTGGTACTTTGACAATGGGGCGACCAAACATATTACCTCGCAGCGTAGTTTCTTCTCTTCACTCGAGCCTGCCCCTACAGGGAATAATGTTACATGCACCAACAACTCCTCTTATCATGTTATGGGAGTTGGTAAGATCATTTTGACTACTGCTGATTGTAGTTCTTTCACTTTGCCAGATGCTTTGTTTCTGCATTAGCCAAGATTGGCTTGGTTGTGAAATGATGACAGATGTATAGTTCATGATCTATCAAATGGCGACGTGATTATTGCTTCTGGCATTTTATGTCATGGGCTGTATAAGCTCATAGACTATGAAAGATCTATAAATGATTTGGCATGTGCAGTACATGATTCTCAGGCTATGTCAGATGCAAAGCTTTGGCATCTCACGCTTTGGTCATCTGAATTTTGCTAGTTTGCTATGCCTGCAGAAATCTGAAATGGTGTCATCTTTGCCCAAACTTGAGGCACCTGGAAAACGTGTTTGTGAAGGCTATATTTTGGGCAAAATGCAGCGTTCATCCTTTCCAAAAGATGGTTCAGTTTGGGCTACTAAAAAATTGCAGCACATAGTGTTGTCTGTGGTCCTATGCAGACACCTTCTTTTGGAAATTATCTTTACTTCGTGACTTTCATTGATGATTTTTCCACGCATGCATGGGTATATCCATTGAAGGCAAAGTCCGAAGTGTTCATGTGCTTCAAACAGTTTTTGGTTTTGGCTGAAAATCTGTCAGCATGTAAAATGGGCACCCTTTGTTCTGATCAAGGGGGGGAATATATGTCTTTTGATTTTAATGCATTTCTAGCTGAACGTGGGATAAAACAATAGTGTACAGTGTCGTATACACCTCAACAAAAACAGGTCACTCATGGAAATGGCGAGGTGTATGGTCAAGAGTCAGGCTCTACCACATAGTTTCTAGCTTGAGGCTATCATGTGTGCAGCATATGTACTTAACAGGTGTCCCACTAAAGCGCTGCAGTCTATCACTCCATATGAGGCTTGGCATGATCGCAAGTCATCTGTTGCATATCTGCGTGTTTTTGCTTGTTTGGCATATGCATTAGTGCGAACAACATCACAGAAAATTGGATGATAAAGTAGCAAAATGATTTTTTTTTGGTATAGTTCTGAAAGTAAAGACTATCGTCTATATCATCAACAGACTAAATGCATTCTGGTTAGCTGTAATGTTGTTTTTGTGGAAGATGTTATTCAGTCATTGCTTTCATGTACTAAGGAGACATATGTTAGCTCCAAAGACATGTATGATACTTTGCTTCCTCTTTTTATAGGTGGATAGTCTAGTGCTTGTCCTAATCAGGCAACTTTTCAACCTTTGCAGGTTTCATGTGATGATGCAGATCATTCCATTTTTTATGTAGATTTACATGATGCGGTTATTGATGAGAGAGCTGATATTGAGCAGGCAAGAACTATGCCAAAATGGCTGGTGTGTACCTTGCGTGACAGCAAATTAGATGCACCTATGTCATATCATACTCGATCAGGCTCTCATAGTGCCTTTTTTGCATCAGATTGCTATGCTATGGCTGCATCTAGTCTATGTGATGAGACTGAGCCTGTTTCGTTTGATGAAGCACAGAATTTAGAAAATTGGATGGTTGCTATGCAATCTGAATATGATGCAATAATGAAGAATGGTACTTGGTCTTTATGTGACTTGCCCTGGCGAGAAGGTCATTGGGACTAAGTGGGTATACAAGCTGAAGCATAAAGCTGATGGTATAGTTGATTGGTATAAGGCTAGGCTTGTTGCAAAGGGTTATGCATAGGAAAGAGACATTGATTTTGATGAGACCTTTGCACTTACATGCCGTATGACTACTATTCGGAGCATCTGTGCACTTGCCACCCATCATGGTTGGAATTTACATCAGTTGGACATTAAAACTGCATTTCTGAATGGTGATTTGCATGAAGAAGTGTATGTTTTTCAGCCCCGTGGCTTTGTGCAGAAAGGGCATGAAAACGAGGTGTGCGGGTTAAAGAAGGCATTATATGGTTTAAAGCAAGCACCATGTGCATGGTATGAGAAGATACATGCCTATCTGATTGCACATGGTTTTGAGAGCAGTCCAACTGAGAGCGCCTTATATGTTAAGCGTGATAATGATGTGCTTCTGACCATTGTTGTCTATGTTGATGACATGGTGCTCACTGTTCCTATTGAGAAGCATATTGCTGATTTTAAGGCTGATTTGCATGCCTTATTTGAGATGTCTGATTTGGGGCATTTGCATCACTATTTGGGGATTCAGTTTATGCAAATTGATGGTGGAATGGCTTTGTGTCAAACAAAATATATTGACACATTATTGCATCATTTTGGCCTTGAAGATTGTAGGCCTATTGCCACTCCTATGGAGATAGGTTTACGATTGAGACTTCATGATGCTGGAGATGCATTTGATGTTGTTCTCTATCAGCAGGCTCTAGGATGCCTAATTTACTTATGCATTACTTGGCGAGATATTCAGGTTGTTGTCTCACATATGAGCAGGTTTATGCATTGCCCAGGAGTCAAGCATTGGCAGGTGGTTAAGCACATCTTTCGCTACTTGAGTGGTACTCGGCTGCTTGGGTTGTTTTATCCAAAGGGGGGATCACTATCGCCAGATTTGTATGCTTTTTCTGACTCTGATTAGGTTGGTTGCTATGACACTCGTGTGTCCACTAGTGGCTTTTGCTTCATGCTTGGTAGCTCATGTATATCTTGGTTGAGCAAGAAGCAGCCTATTGTGGCCACTTCCAGTTGTGAGGCTGAGTATAGGGCATCTTTCACAGTGACTGTTGAGTGTGTGTGGCTCAGATGCCTTATGGCTGATTTGGGTGTTGGTCAGTCTTCTGCCACCACCATCTTCACTGACAATCAGAGCACATTGGCAATTGTGAGGAACCCTGTGTTCCATGCTCGCATTAAGCACATTGAGGTGCATTATCATTATGTCAGGGAGAGGTTCTCTGCTGGGGAGATCAGCTTGGCATATGTGCCCAAGCAGGAGAACATTGCAGACCTTTTCACGAAGGCTCTGCCTAGGGAGAAGTTTGAAGCCTTCCGCAAAGCTTTGGGCTTACTTCCTTTTGTGGAGTGATTTCCACATAGCTTGGCACTTCCTTATACATGAGTGCCAACTACTTGTTCACCGCATTACTCCCAGGGGGGATTTGTTGATATATTTTCGTAGTGATAAGTGTGAACACACTAGGACTGCCGGGGCACTTTTTTCCCTCTTTAGGAGGTTTTTTTCCCTCGGCTTGTATATATAACTATTGCCCTAATGGGCTACTTATCTTTGTACATTCTAGTGGTAATACATTCAATATTGTATGTTGTGCTCCAAGCTTCTTCTTCTTCCTTGTGTTGTTCGTGTGCTTCCGCATACGTCTAACTCCAACAATGACATGATCATTTGACTCATAGTACTTGAGAAACTATTCGTGATTTTATCTCTTTTTGTCACCTTTGTCTTCCTTCTTTGTCTATGTAGCATTAATAACTTTCTACTTACTAGTCCACGAGCTCCATTTACAGTTCCCCTTCTGGCTAGCTAGGAGAGCTTGATGGTGCAACACATAATTCACTTGTTATGCTAAGATTGATCTTCTTGCAACAAAATGGAGACTAACTCATAAAATGTTAAGGAATTTGGATTTCCTTGCATCCCAATTGAAAAATGAAAATGTGATAAGAATATGGAAGACCATTAAGAACAATGTGCACAAGTGAACTATCGGGCATTATTTTATATGTAGAAAAAAAAATACTCTTTTAGATCCTTCGTCTTTTTTGAAAATTGAGTATCCTTCATTTGTATTGAGTCTCCTTCATTTATATGCTCACTCTCCAACTTTTTTTTAGAGGTAAGAAGCATGAACCTCATTTCTTTCTTGGTATAACGCTATAAGAGTATCTTGAGCATCTTTTCCATGAGCAAATGTGAGGGATAATAGCACAATTGAAAGAAAAAGCTAGCAATGCATATGTTTATGCATCTCTGAGGTGCCAACAAAGTTGCACTACAATAGATGCAACAAGAACTATAGCAACACCAACAAATTGAAGATCATCATCTTCAACACCACCTACATCATGTGCAATCACTATATTCGCAGGCATAGGAGGACATGTTTCAACACCTTGAACAATATTCCACAAGCATTTTGACATGAGAATTTGCCTCATAGTACTTGAAAAACTATTTTTTCTTTTCTTTGTTTTTCTCATCTTTGTTTTCCTTCTTTAACTCTCTAGCATTAGCATATTTTTTTTCATACTAGTAGATGAGCTCCAGTTACCTTTGCCCTTCTAACTAGCAAAGAAAGCTTGAGCTAAAATGCATGATTGACTTGTTCTACCTAGATTGATCTTCTTGTAGCAAAATAGAGACTAACTCGTCAAATGTTAAGGCATTTGGACTACCTTTCATCATCAACTAAATAGTAGATGTGAAACTTTGATAAGAATCTAGAAGACCATTAAGAACAATGTACAAAAGTGAACCATTAAACAAGATTTTATCTGTAGAAAATCAATTGTTTTTTTAAATCTTTGATCTTTTTTTGAAAATTTTCCATTGAGTATCCTTCATTTATATGGTGACTCTTCAAATGTTTTCAAAGGCAAGCAAAACAAACCTCATTTCTTGCCTCCTATATTTGTAAGAGTATCACAAGCATCTTGTACTATTTCACATGAATGAATGTGAAGGATAATGGCAATACTCAATGGACAAATCTATTAATGCATGTGATTGTGCATCTTTGCCATGGCAACAAAGTTGCAATGCACTAGGTGCAACAAGAACCATAGTAGCACCAACAAGTTCAATATCTTCATCTTCAACACCACCCTGCATCACGTGCAATCACTATATTTACAGGCATAGGAGGACATGTTTCAAAACCCTACACAATATTCCAAAAGCCTTTTGATATGATCATTTTCCTCAGAGTACTTGAAAACATATTTCTACTTTTGTCTCTTTTTTCATCTTTATCTTCCATCTTTGACTATGCAACATTAGCATATTTTTGCTTACTTGTAGATGAGCTCCATTTATCTTTGCCTTTTTGACTAGCTAAGAAGGCTTGATCTACAACACATAATTGAACTTTTCTACCTGGATTGATCTTCTTTCAACAAAATAGAGACTAAACCAGCAAATATTTAAAGGCATTTGGATTGCCTTTAATCATCAACTAAAGAGTAGATGCAAAACTTTGATAAGAATCTGGAAGACCATTAAGAACAATGTTCATAGATGTACTATCTAGCAAGATTTTATTTATACAAATCAATTGTTCTTTCAAATCCTTGATCTTTATTTGAAAATTGTCAATTGAATCTCCTTCATTTATATGCTCACTCTCTAAATGTTTTTGGAGGTAAGCAACACAAGCCTCATTCCTTGTCTGGTATAATATTACAAGATTATCCCAAGCATCTTTTGCTATTTTGCATGAGAAAATGCGGAGGATAATGAAACATTTGATAGAGAAAGCTATCGATGCATGTGTATGTGCATCTCTGCCATCCCAACAAAGTTGCACTACAATAGGTGCAATGAGACCCATATTAGCAACAACGATTTGAAGATCATTGTTAGCAGTAGAAGTTTTTGCCAAAGTCGTTGAGTCGGATATTTATTGTTTGCTAGATCGGAATAAGCTCAATGAGATTTTTGCAGAATCCGGTCTTTATTGAGTCTGACTTTTGACAGTTAGTTATAATATAGTTTTAATGACTTTGTTGTATGAAAAAAGAATGGTTGTAGTTGCGTGAAATGAATGCTCTATTTCTTGATTTAGTTTTTCAGAGGAAGAAGAAGGGGCTGAACAAGAACATGAAACTGATTTTCACCTTTATTCTTGTACTCTATTCAAGTACTATAGCTGTGTATGTTCTGTTGTTTTTCATATGGTGATGAATTTTGTTTACTCTTAGTAGCGCCATGAAAGCTTTATTCTATTTGAGTGTTTTCAGCATGTGTGTGAATTCTGATGCAGCAATAGTTTGTGGTATCTGTTCTATTGTTTTCTTTCATATTGTGAGGTTGTCTATGAGAGTCTTTTGCTGCATAAGTGAGAAGAGATGTGTTGAAGAACCCCAACAATCATCATCTTCAACACCACCTACATCATGTGGAAGCACTATATTTGCAGGCATAGGAGGATGTGTTTCAACACTCTACACAATATTCACATGCCTTTTGCTACCAATACATGATGCATGTATGCCCATAATGGGTAGTTAAAACCATCCAACTTATCCTCAATAGCCAACATGAAGAATACATCATTGCTTTCAGCCATGTCAAGTGAATAAATACATTGATGTAAAAAAAATGGCTTTTATTTAAAGATATTGAGCAAAATTATCTAATTGAGCTCTACTAGACCGATAGTACACTTTAGGGCCGTATTGGTGAATAAAAAATTGTACATATGCTTGACAAAAAGGGACGAACTTTCTTGCATAGTTTCTATGATAGTGCATTTCGAGGCTAATGATCTCAAATGAAAGTTCCCATGAGATGTAGCAAAGCTGCTTTGAACTCATAATCATTGTTGTCTATGTTGATGAGATGCTACTCACTGTTCATAATGAGAAGCATATTGTTGATTTTAAAGCTGATTTGCATGCCTCATTTGAGATGTTAGATTTGGGGCATTTGCATAATTATTTGGGCATTCAATTTATGCAAGTTGATAGTGGAATAGCTATGTGTAAAACAAAATATATTGAGACATTATTGCAGTGTTTTAGCCTTGAAGATTTTTAAAACCTATTGTCAGTCCTATGGAAACATGTTTATGGTTGATTCTTCATGGTGAGGGAGATGCATTTGATGTTGTTCTCTATCAGCAGGCTGTTGGATGCTTGATTCACTTATGCATAACTCAACTTGATATTTAGTTTGTTGTCTCATAGATGAGCAGGTTTATGCATTGCTTAAGTGTCAAGCATTGGCAAGCGATTAAACACATCTTTCACTACTTGAGTGGTACCCGGTCACTTGGATTATTTTATCCCAAGGGTGGATTACTACCGCCAGATTTACATGCTTTTTCTGAATCTGACTGAGCTAGTTTCTATAATACTCATGTATCCTCCAATGGTTTTTGCTTCATGTTTGGTAGCTCATGCATATCTTGATTGAACAAGAAGCAGCCTACTGTGACCACTTCTAATTGTGAGGCTAAATATAGGGCAACTTTCACAGCGGTTGTTGAGTGTGTGTGGCTCAGATGCCTTGGTTTGGGTGTTAATCAATCTTTTGCCACCACCATCTTCATTGACAGTCAGAGTGCATAGGTAGTTGCAAGGAACCCTATTTTCCATGCTCGCATAAGCACATTGAGGTGCACTATGTTACACTTATGTGTTCCTTGAGTAGATTTTTTCCCCATGTTACCACATACATGATTTACTCATATGTGGTGGTACTTTGTACTTAGGGATATTATTCATCTCTTACTTTAGTTAAGTTCATCATCAATAGAGAGAGCTATTCCAACCATCGTCTTCTTCGTGTGTCTTGTTGCATTTGTGCTCCTTGTGTGTGCTTCTTGTGTTTCTCTCGCACTTCTAAACACACCCAACAGTGGTATCAGAGTAGGCTCAGCTCCTTCTCAAGTTTCGGTTTTTTGTGTCGTGGTGCACGCGCACTTTTAACAGTGCAAATCAACTTCAAAGCATAGAATTGTGAATTTTACCAGCCAATAAACATCTCGACCAGGTGCGCTGGGGTTTTACCCCCATTTTGAAGCCATTCTTACAGTCAAAATCACCATCAAAGTGACAGTTTGTGAGCCAAAATTTCAGCATTCATTTCAGATTTTTTCAAAGTAAAGATTTTGTCACATTTTTGTTCTTTAGTGAAATGGTGGGCAGCAATGACTTGTTTGGCATGCTTCAAGCTGAAGATAAGCTTGATGGGACCAACTATCCGATGTGGTCTTACATGATGAAGCATTTTCTTGTTGCAAAACAACTTTGTAGATCGAAGAGCCGCAGGTTCTTCTACTTCACAGTCACATTGATTACAGTTTTGTGAAGCGTCATATAGTTCCACACATTCGGTCATGTTCTACATCAAGACAGGCATGCGACACTCTTGCTTCTTTGTATGTTGTGCATAATGAAGCACATGTTGCATACTTGAGGAAGCAACTTGAGGATGTATGTATGGCTGAAAATGATTCAGTGGATGTGTATGTGACACACATCAAGGGCTTGAAAGAGCAATTGGCAAACATAGATGAGATATTTCGAATGCATCACTCATTTCTACATTGTTGAAAGGATTACTGGAATCTTTTCAAAGCTTTGCTACTACACTCCATTTGGTTGAAAAAGGGAATCCTAATATGTATGCATTTGATGAAGTTGTGTCTCTTCTTTTACAAGAAGAGCAATCTACAATGAATAGGAGTGGTTTGATTGAGGGAACGCAAAAAGGGGAAAAGTAAGTATGGTTTAGATTTGGGTTCATCAAAACCAAATCCTCAACCTTCCTCTTCCACTCATTCCTCTAATGATGCTAATTTGCAAAAGAAGAAGAGATGCAAATATTACTGAAAGGCTGGTCATACTATTGACGAGTGTAGAAAGTCTGCTAAACACAATGAAAAGAGGAAGGAATCCGACATGTCTATTGCTGAAAATTCAGCAATTGCAAAGAATGATGAAGCTAACATGGCTCAAGATTTTTGGGCATGTGTTGTGATGTCATTATGATGCATCTTTGCATTCTAAATGTATGGTTTTGAGTGAGGCTGATTTGGATTGGTTCTTTGATAGTGGTGCTTCAAAGCACATAACTTCATGCAAAAGATTTTTTGCCTCTTTGAAAGATGCACCCAAAAGAGGACATGTGGTATGTGCAAACAATGCCTTTTATCCTATCATTGGAGTAGGAGAAATTGAGCTTATGGCTGCAAATGGAGGTTTGATTCTCTTGAAAAATGCATTGTATGTGCCAGTATCAAGAAGAACTTAATTTTAGTTCTATTGATTGCCAAAGCTGGACTTCATGTACACTTTGTTGATGATAAGTGTATGGTTCATGATTTCAGCAACGGAGATATTATTGTGATGTATGGTACATTATCTAATGGTCTCTATCACATGGATACATACAAGAGGGCTGCCTCAAATGCATTGGTTGCTCATACTACTTCCATGGCTGAAATGGAGCTTTGGCATGCTCGTTTTGGTCATTTGAACTTCAATAGTTTGCTCTACTTGCAAAAAAGGAAATGGTTATTGGTTTGCCAACACTTGAGCCCGTTGAAAAGCATGCATGTAAAGGTTGCATTCTTGGAAAAATGCATCGCACTTCCTTTCCAAAAGATAGTCATACACACACTACAAGAATTTTGCAACTTGTTCATAGTGATGTATGTGGTCCCGTCAAGACTCCATCTTTTGGGAAGCATGTATATTTGTTACCTTCATTGATGATGCTACTCGCCATATATGGGTGTATCCTATGAAAGCAAAGAATGAGGTACTTTCTTGCTTCAAAGCATTTTTAGCTATGGCTGAAAATTTTTCTTCACAAAAGCTTTTGTCTCTACGCACGGATCGTGGTGCTGAACACATGTCACATGAGTTTAATGCTTTTATTTGTGAAAGAGGTATTTCACACCAATGTATGGTGCCATATACACCTCAACAAAATGGTGTTGCTGAGCATAAAAAATAGAACACTTCTTAAAATGGCATGATGTATGGTTAAAGGAAAGCATCTTCCTGATAAGTTTTGGATGGAAGCGATCATGTGTGCAAACTATGTGTTGAATCGCTACCCTACAAAAGCATTGAGAGTCATCACTCCTTATGTGGCTTGGAATGGTCATAAGCCTATGGTTAGTCATATGCATGTGTTTGGTTGTTTGGCATATGCTCTTGTGTCATCACAACAACGTCACAAACTAGATGACAAGGCAAAGACATGTATACTTGTTGGTTATAGCACTGAAAGTAAGGGATATTGTTTGTATCGTCCATTGACAAACACAATTATTGTGAGTTGAGATATGGTATTTGCTGAAAATTCAGTTTTCCCTCTACTTGAATGCAAAAAACAGTCAACAGTTAGCTCACAAGATGCATTCAATACACTCATGCCTTTGTTCCAAAATGGTGCGCTTGAATATGGCCATGTAGACCATCCAATTGAGGCTCAAAGATCTAAAAAATTCCAGCCAAATAGCGCTGAAAGTCTAGAGAATTTCCAGCCAAACATGGCTAAAAATTTTCAACAAAAATTGTCAAAATTGTTGGAAATTTCTAGCCACATATAGCTGAACATTTGCGACAAAATATGGCTAAAAATGAGCATGAAATTCAGCCCACACATGATGTACATGTTGATGATGTATTGCATAATGAACACATGTCTATCAAGAGTGGACAAACTATGCCAAAGTGGTTGAAACAAACTTTGCAGGACAACAAAATGAGTGCACCTTTACTTGGTAGAACAAGATCAAGCTCTCGCCATGCATCAAGTAATTTTGTGGATTATTCTCTTATTGTTACAACATGTAATGAAGATCCACTTACTTTGGAAGATGCATGTGACGATCCACAATGGATGAGTGCTATGCAATCAGAAATGGATTCCTTACATAGGAATGGTGCTTGGGAGTTATGTGAATTGCCAAAAGGAAAAAATTCCATTAGGTACAAAGTGGGTTTACAAGATTAAAAGAAAATCGGATGGTAGCATTGATTGCTACAAAGCTAGATTGGTTGCCAAAGGATATGCACAACAATATGGAACTGACTATGAGGAAACTTTTGCACCTACTTCACGCATGACTACCATTCATACTGTGGTTGCATTGGCTGCCCATCAAGGTTGGAAAGTGCATCAGTTGGACATAAAAACAACCTTCTTGAATGGTGATTTTCAAGAAGAGGTCTATGTGAAGCAACCTCCTGGATTTGCTATGAAAGGGAAAGAGCATATGGTTTGTCACTTTCATAAAGCATTGTATGGACTCAAGCAAGCTCCACGTGCATGGTATGTCAAAATCCATAAGCACTTGATTGCTCTTGGCTTCACATAGCCTGATTGAAAGCACACTCTAAGCCAGTTTCCACACCAATTGAGACAAGATTCAGGTTCTCAGTTGAGGATTCCAGTGATGCGTTTGACACTTCTCTTTATCAGGAACTTGTGGGATGTCTTATATATGCATGCAACACAAAGGTGGATATACAATATGCAGATTCCTAGTTGAGTCGATTCATGCATAGCCCTGGCACTAAGCATTGGCAAGCGGTAACACGTGTCTTAAGATATCTCAGAGGCACTTTGAACTCATGTCTCTTTTATGGTAGAGATATTCAGCCATGCTTGCATGCTTCTATAGATAGTGATTGTGCTGGTTGTTATGATACTCATGTGTCCACTAGTGGTAATTGCTTTTTCCTTGGAGACTCATGCATATCTTGGTTGAGTAAGAAGCAACCTATAGTGGTGACATCGAGTTGTGAAGTTGACTACAAGGAAATTTTCACAACTACAGTGGAGTATATATGGTTAAGTCACCTATTGATGGATCTTTGCATGGAGATTGATACTGCATATTCTCACTGATAGTTAGAGTGCATTGGTTGTTGCACGAAACCCAGTGTTTCATGCATGGACCAAACATATTGAGATGCATTATCACTATGTGAGAGAGCACCTTCATGCAGGAGATATTGATTTGGTATATGTGCTTACACAAGATAATGTGGTAGACATATTCACCAAAGCTCTTCCACTGGAAAAGTTTGAAGCTTTTTGCAAAAAGCTTTAGGCATAATACCTTGTGGGGGTTGATCTGTCACTCCTTGTATGTGTTCACATCATTTGCTCCAGGGGGGTTCGTTATACTTATGTGTTCCTCGAGTAGCTTTGATGTGAACCTTTTCCCTATACATGGGCACTTTTTACTCTGGTGCTCGCTAAAGTTTTTTTTCCCATGTTACCACATACATGATTTACTCATATGTGGTGGTACTTTGTACTTAGGGATATTATTCAGCTCTTACTTCAGTTAAGTTCATCATCAATAGAGAGAGCTATTCCAACCATCATCTTCTCCATGTATCTTGTTGTGTTTGTGCTCCTTCTGTGTGCTTCTTGTGTGTCTCTCGCACTTCTACACACACCCAACACACTATCATTATGTCAAGGAGAGGTTGTCTATTGGAGAGATCAATTTGGCATATGTGCCCACATAGGATACTGTTGTAGACCTTTTCACAAAGGCTCTACCTAGGGAGAAGTTTGAAGCTTTCTGCAAACCTTTAAGCTTAGTTTCTTTTGTGGATTGATTCCACATAGCTTCATAGTTCCTTATACATGAGTGCCAGCTCCTTGTTCATTGCATCACTCCGAGGGGGGGTTTGTTGATCTATTTTAACAGTGATGTGTGTGAACATACTTAGGACCATCGTTTCCCTCTATAGGAAGTTTTTTTCCTGCGGCTTGTATATACTCCGATAACCCTAATGGGTTACTTATTTTTGTAAATTCACTTGGTAATACATTCAGTGTTGTGTGTTGTGCTCCAAGATTCTTCTTCTTCCTTGTGCTATTCATGTGCTTCTACAGACCTCAAACTCCAACAGTATTGTAGCCTAATCTTAAGGAAAATAAAAAATCAGTTCACAACTGTAATGTAATTTTCACACTTTTGCATTGATCTTAGATACATAAAGTTCATCTCATTGATGCGGACATCATCCTACATCACGAAATGTTTTCTTTCCCTATCAAATGTTAGGCGAATGTACCTTCACATTTAATGATTTCTTTGTATAACTCAATGAAAATGTATGGGATCCTTATAAAAGGATTAGAAACCACCTTCATCAATGAAGGTAGGACCTTTGATGAGCTTGGAAATGTTATCTATTGGTATTCTCTCAATGTACTCAATAGCTAATTGATGTATTCTCTCAAGCTTATGACATTAAAACTCAATGCAAAGCTCGAGATATGTAAAGAGAGGAGGACAACAACTACACTAACAACGTGAAGAAAAGAAGGTAAAAGACTTCAACAACAACAACAACAACAACAACAAACAAAGACTTAAGGTGTAAAATAGAGTTGAGAAACAAATACAATGTAACACACCCAAAGATCCCATCAATGGACCCACGGAAGATACAAAGCTAAAGGGAAAAGAAAGCACCACTTGCCCCATGATTGTAAACCCTTTTAAGCATGTCTAGGGATTCCATATGTCTCTAGATCCCTCAAAAAAACCATGGATGCCTATGTACATGGAACAACAACCACATGGATGCCATATGTACATGGAACAACAACCACATGGATGCCATATGTACATGGAAAAACAACCACATGGATGCCATACATCCATGCTATACCAAGGGATGCCATATGTCCCAACACTTGGATGCCATATGGCCAAGTCATGTCTAAGGATCCCATATTTCCTTGGATCTAAAAGAACCTAATGGACTAAGTGATGTCATATGTTACTAGTTCCCCATGTTACAAAAATGGGGTCATCACATGGAGGGGGGTGTTGAGATGGCCATGATCTTCCCTTTTGTCCAAGAATACATTCATCCTCATGCAAGCTACTTTTATCCACATGCAATATATTTTGACCTCTACTCCAGATAAGGAGGGCCTCACTTAATCTCTCACACATTCATTCATGTATTACCCATGAGGCTCTGTCTGTGAGGATCAAGCTCCATGCTTTTCATGTAAGTTAGTATTTCAACATTTAGTTTATATCTTCCCCATTTCACAATTATATTGTTTCGAATCAATTTTGAACCACCGTAGCTTATTTTAGCTCATGTGTTAGCTTGGGCCATGTTTCTCAACACAACATTGGTTCGGATGGAACCATGGGTTATCTGATCGGGTACAAGTATATGAAAGGATACTATTGAGCCTAAAACCTTAGGACTTGATATTTTTCCATAACTTGTCAATTTTGGCATTGTCTTTGTGTGTGGGATACTACCTTATAGGTTGTCTATCATAGAAACACTCGAGAGTTGAACGGTTCATGATCTTTTGTTCAATTTCATAATATTGGAGTTGGGGACGTGCAAGAGGAGGTGGTCTTCTAGGACACACAAACGATGGATAATCTCCTCCGCATTATGAAACTTTGTAGGGGTAGCCTTAAAAATCTATAAATTCAACTTCTTGGCAACAACATCTTTCGTTTCATCAATTGTTGAGGAACTTTACTTTACACTTGGCAGCAATTTAGTGGCTGGTGAAGAGAAGACTTTGATTGAGTTACCCAAATCATCTTCAATGTCAATGCACTTTTGTATACAATTCTCCAATGTGGTAGGAGACATCAAATATATTGCAGAACGTAATTGAGCACTTTACAAACCATTTAAAAAGCATGCAATGAGTTGGACTTTGGATGGAAGGTCCTCTATATTGCATCGGGCCACATATTTCTTGTAATGACGAGCTACTAATTACCTTCTTGTTTGAAGCTTGTAATCATTTCTCAAGTCTCATGGCTAGCTCTTCTTTTATCAAATTCTATTATGCAGGCTCTCAGGAGTTGATCTATGTTATGAAATTATGTATGATTATTAGTTTGAACTAGACCAAATCTATTCCTTTCAAGGTAAGTCCAAAAGCTTCATATTATGTGAAGAAGTTGTCGACTTGTTCAACATACAACACTTGCTTGAATTTTCATAATCATGTGCACATAGATCTCCTTGTCCTTCAATAGCACTCTTACATACATTTTGCCACTTGAGAAGGTCATAGCCTTCTTTGAAAAATTGGTTTGGGTACTTGATTTTGTGCCATGCCTTGTGATTGGATTTGTTTAAGGAAAACCGGATATGTCATTTATGGTGACCATGTTGGGAAGATAGGAGATATGGTAGGTTGTGGTGGTGGCATACCTATCATGTGTTGGAGGAGATGATGGATAGTCTTTAGAGATGAAGTGGTGTTGCTTGATCTTGCTTCACACCTACTAAGAATGATTGCTAGAGAGTGTATTGGGCCTCTTTAGCTAGCTAAGGATCATAAATAATCATATATGTTGCTTGGAACATGATCCACTAATCAATGGATCAAAACAGATAGGTAGGAGTTGATCCAAGAACAAAAAACTTCCTACTTTTGTTCCTACACCTGTTCAATGTTTTGAACAGTTCTCTGAGCACACCAGTAATTGTCTTAATTCCTTTTGGGAAAATCTAATTAGCTTAGTGATCTATCAATCATGAGTGATTTCATATTAGGCTCGAGATACACGCGGGTCTTTTTTATCCTCTTCTTATAGTTATACTTGGAGCCAAAGTTTGAATTCAAATTCAAAGATCTACCTAAAAGTGAATCCTAAAGTATAGGATAGATTCCCTCATTAGTCATCAACCAAATGAGTCGTGATTTTAGAGCTTCCTAACTCCACGTGGATGTGTACCACTTTTACAAAAGGTAAATGTGAAGAACTTTTTACAAGAGGTTGATCATATGAAGCCTTGCATAAGTTATGTCAATAAATCAAGTATGAGTTAATCAACCAAGTATGTGGTCTTGGTTTTCATTGCACCAACATCATGGGCATTATGGCAAGCATTGTACCAAATAAAAGTGTAGGCATAGGTTTCCATGTGGTTGTCATTGCATTAGAGATAACATTGGTGATATGTGTGGATATTTCTATAGTCTAAATCAAAGTTGCGGGATTTGTTTGTACTACTATACATGCAATACATGATGATACACTTTGTGTTTGTGCTACAATAAAGACTATAGGGTCACTTGGAGCTCTTGAGAATAGTGATGTGGGATTATTGGAGTTTGAGGTATGTGGAAGCACATGAACAACATAAGGAAGAAGAAGAGGCTTGGAGCACAACACAAAAATTATTACCAAGTGAATGTACAAAGATACGTGACCCATTAGGGTTATAGGGAATATATACAAGCTGCAAGAAAAAAACCTTCTACATCACCTTCAATAAATGCATTTGCAGGTATAGTAGGATGTTTTTCAGAAACCCACACAATATTCCACAACCCTTTTGCTACCAATGCATGATGCATCATATATGCCAACAATAGGTAATTAGTACCATCCAAATTATCCCCAACAACCAACATACAAAATAGATCATGCTTTTATCCATGGCCAATGACTAAATACTTTGATGTAGAAAATTGACTATATCTGAAAAATTTGAACAAGAACACCATGTTGAGCTCCAGTAAATGTGTGGAAGACTTTGAGGCAATTGTACTAGCAAACCAAAGCCTATATATATGTTTCGCATAAAAGGACAAAATTGTGTGCATAGTCACTATGATAGTGTGTCTGGAGGTCGAAACAAGCTCAAATCAAAATTTTGATAGCACAAAGCAAAGTTGTTTGGAACTCCTAATTGCCCCAAGTATGCTCATAACTTTTCATGCGATTTGGAGATTATGATCGGAGAGGTCTTGATGATGCCCTAGCTGAAGCAGCGACTTGCTTTGATACCAATTGTTGGAGTTCGAAGGCTCCGAAAGCACGTGAACAACGCAAGGGAAAAAGAAGAAGCTTGGAGCACAACACAATACAAAATGTTTTACCAAGTGAATATGCAAAGATAAGTGACCCATTAGGGCTGCAAAAGTATGTACAAGACAGGGGAAAAAAACTCCTAAAGAGGCAAAAAAGTGCCTCGGTGGCCATAATGTGTGTTCACACACAACACTACTGAAGTATATCACAAGAGATTCCTAAGACCATTAGTTAGAGTGACTAATGTCTTGAGAGTGCCATTTACAAAATATAGGTAGACCATGATGTGTAAAATGTTGTTAGTTTTCTACCTCGAAAGGATAATATAGTCCCTTCCTTTCATCTTTGTACATGGTTAGTAAAGTTGGATCCGAATACTTGAACTTGTGATTATCCAAATGGTAAGGATCTTGGCCCATAGGGGATTATTTGGTGTCAAAAGAAAAGTATAACTCAGGGCTAATTCCATCATGAATAACTTTGCTTACATGGATGGTACTTGTTAATGGTGGCAAATATACAGCATTAGGATCAACTTTACTTTGATCAGGTTGGGGTTCAGGGTTTAGATCGGTATTATCTACGAACTCAATTTCTTTTTGATTATTTATTTCTGGTTGATATGCTACCATGTACTAGGCTCCCATCTTATCAAGTCCCACAATATGTTGTCCACAATCATCTTTATAGATGACGACTTTGAGTGCATTATTGTGTGTGAAGGTGAGTCTGATTTGATACTTTCCATTTTTGACATCCAATCTCTTCTGGGAGGATTTGGACACATGAAACATCTAATATGCTGGAATGCGGGCTTCCATATTGCGAGAGATGTACATTAGGGATAAAGGTAAATCAAGCCATGTCCTCTTCTTTCATCCGAAAGTAGTAAGATTTGAAAATGTCCAAAAAATATCTCAATTTCTAAAAATATTTTTTCTTGGAAACAAGCCCATCTAAAAGTGCGTAGAACATCTCGTTAAAGACATACAAAAAATTTATAGATTTAAACGTTGAAAAATGCTTGTGCTACAAGGATTTCAAATCGAATTTCAAATGGATGCACCACAGACATGAGAGGTTTTTCTCTGAGGTTTTTCTCTTAGTTTACTGCTCTTAAAATAAATTCATATTTCAATTGTTTGTGGATTTAACATTTAGTATTATACTAATGGCCATTTGGTTTCAAATGAGGTTTTCGTTACACCACGACTCCACGAGAGACAACTTTGGATGGCAATTAGCCTCTCACAATACAGCTCAGTACGATCAACTTGGTCGGCAACAGAAGCAGCAAACAGCAACTCCTCTATGGTCAATTTCTCTCAGAAGTAAGCTATCGATATTATCCATGGATGCATCGGCAGGTTCCTCGTTTCTCATAAGAGCTTCTCCGTTGCAGAAGCCTTCCAAGAATGTGGAAGCGGAGCTTTGTTTCCATCCCTTATCTTCTTTCGTGCCTCTTTGTACGCCTACTTATGGATTGCGTTCTTCTGATTTCTATATATCAGTGGAGACTTCAAGTCGAAACATCTGCTGGCTAGCCTTGAGGAATCCTATCAGGAACTTTGCTTGCTCTTATCACCATCTACATAGGCTATCGCAAGTGTACCCTTTAAGAAGGAAATCTATAGGATTTTCTGCCACTTGTGAGCTCCCAGTAAAAAGCACTGGCAGGGATAGCTTTAGAGGTACAAAGGGGAAGGAATCGAGAGGCAGATATCAGAATACTGTTACTTGTTATGCCACAGGTCAAGAAGACGACCATGAAAATGGAAAATCAACGTCAGTTGCAACAGAAGAGCCGGAGGATGCAGAACCGAAAGCCTCAAGCTTACCAGCCGAGCAGCAGGTTACGGTCGTTCAGACTGTGTTCATGTTTTTCACCTTACATTAGCACGAGTTTTCCTTGCATCCACTAGCTCGTGAATTTCTGATACATGGTGCAAGCGGTGCCTTATGTTTATGCATCGGGATTTTGAATGCTGCCTTGAAATTCTACCTCTCTCTTTTCTTTTCCTTCCTTTTTAACGAGAGGACTTTGTCAATGAATTTACTGTATGTTTCTTTGTACATATTTGTTCCTCCTTACTCACGATCAGTCCATTGATAAATTTATTTGATACTGGTATGTTATCTCGTACAATTCTCGAAATGGCATGAAACAATCTCTTCTAATTGGGTTCTTGGTCACAAAAAAATTTACCTTCCACATTCAAGGCTTATTGAAGTATCAGTGCTATAGTTCTCTCTAGAGAGCCAAGGTCTAGCTCTTGGATCATCATCATCATTGATACATCATACATGGTAATTTATAATTTGTAATGAATCAATATATTTTAAGACTTCAACAACATGACTTCATTTGCTCTCCAACAACTTGAGATTGCAATGTGTATACACCAACTTCTCAAGTTGTGAAGGACCTAGTTTATTTCTCTTTTTCGTATGAAAAAGAGCCCATGTGCTCCAATTCCGTTCAGGTCCCAGTGCTACAATCCTGTGATAATATCTGGAGTGCAAATTTTTGCTACAAAATTATAAAATACAATAGTGAATGTGATTACTTCATGTATCATGAATCATGATTCATGTATGAATCATGATGTATGGCTTTGGAAATCCCAAAATTGAAGTGCTAATAAGTAGTCTCCCATAGAGGAGTGCCCACTCCATATTTCTCCCACCAAGTTACAGGAGTAACTTGATTCTCTCGTAATCGTGCAATCGGCTGCCCAAAGTATCGTTCCATGCAACGGAATTGGAATCGCTAACACTCTAACTGAGAACAGAGGCCTAGATCTCCCTGTGTCCAACGCTTCACATACTCTATCCAACTATCTTCTAAGGCCTCGTCGACATTCTGCACCTATGATCTACACAATGGATGGAGTATGTGAGCAATAGCATGGATTGACTTTTGGAACCAATCCCATCTCCTCTGCACTGCATCACATAGCTCATGTTTCCTAAAGTTTTATTATATAAAAATAAAAAGATAATATATTAGCTCAAGATTCAAGAATAAAAAGTGAATGTAAAAATATTTAAACTTTTGAAATTCATTTACTAATATTATAAATACTCACTTTATCTCTGATAGTCTAGCAATGTTTCTGATGCATCCTTGTATACGACCAATGTATTCGTATACAAGTCCAAGTGTACTCTCCTCCATATCCACAATACGAAGCTCTCCATAAAGAGGTTGAAGGGCTCCAATAAGTATCTCTGCCGTTGACCAAAAGGCATCATCTCCCATAACCAATGTTGAAAAGCGTATATAACATCTAGACTATGGCTAGCACAAGGAGTCCATGTAATTCTAGGAAACTCATCCTCTAGCATGCATCCCATGGCCACACAATTCGATGCATTATCTGTGATCACTTGCACGACATTCTTGCTCCCAACACCTTCTATGGCTTATTTCACATGGGAGTAAATGAATTTACATGTTACAATCGTCTCGGATGCATGTGCTGGTACGACGAGCAAGAACATTTTCCCCTTGCGAGAGGAGACAAGAATGTTATACACATTCCTCCCGTATATGTCAGACCACCCATGACACAATATGGAACACTCATATTTCTTCCAAGTGGCACGCAAGGATAACATCTCAGTTTCCACCGCACTCTTTTGTCTATTCAACTCTTTAGTGCGTAGCATAGCCCCTGAGGGTCCCTCCCAAGGAGCACCTATGCGGCTGACTGCCCTCATAGACCTCTTCCATGTAGTTGTGTTTGCAACATTAAATGGTAAGCCACACAAAATGAATAATGTTGATATTTCTTTGGTAGCTTCTTCCATGGCTTGTTTTTGCATGGAGGCTCTCATGCTTCTTCTTGCAAACACATTGGTCTATGGGACCCTAGGTATTGCCATGGGAGATCCACTAGAGCTTACACTTCCTGTATGAACTCTTTTTGAAGGTCCTCCAAGGCTTTCATCAATGTGAATATCTGATCCTTCATGATCACTTGAATGAGATCGTGAACCCAAATCCTCTACACCTTGACTCATCTGCATCTTTGCAGTTAAGTCTTCAAAGACATTTTGAGGAATCGAGTGGCATTTTCCAATGCCCCCACCCCGGAGTCCTAATAGGTGTGCTTTGATACATGAAGCACTGCCAACATAGATCCCATTGCAATACTTGCACTCCCAAGTGTTGGGTCCAATGCATGCCATCTTCACGTGAGAACGAAGGTCAGATTGAGTTCTTCCCATGATAAAAGATATGGATTATGGATGACAGAAAATCAAAGTGGATAGTGGATGAATAATGAAGTCAATGTATTATGGATGACGGAAAATCAAAGTGGATAGTGGATGAATAATGAAGCCACGAGCCCGTACCACCATTCACTTTAGACATGAGCTAGCACATATCTATAGCTCCCATGTTCGAGAGCGCATCTACTCCCTTGATCCCTCTGCCTCCTTGGACACCCTCACCGCCCACTTCTCCTTGATCCTCCATACATCCCCTACTCTCAGCTTCCCATACACCACCCACAGCACTGCACATCAGACACGGCTTGGGCATACACCCCAGAATAGATGGTACGATGAGGAGTGTAGGCGACTATACCGACATCTCAGAGCACAGAGTATCTTGGGATCCATCACAGAGAGGGAGGCACGACGACAGATGCGAGCCCTCACACGCCGGAAGCGGCGAGCTTTCGAGGAGCGACAGGAGGCAGAGTTGATCGACCTTCTCATGAGTAGGGATTGTGCCACCGCGTGGAGGGCACTACGTGAGCCACGTCCACCTACACCCATAGCAGATCCTTCGACTTGGCACACCTACGCCCAGAGGTTATATGACGTCCCAAGACAGCCACCATTACCGACTCCTTCCACACCGCGTCCGGTGATATCCACCCTCTTCACAGCAGGCATGGTACGACATGCCATCCATAGGCTACAGCATGGCCGTTCTGCAGACCACACGGGGCTACAGGGAGAGCACTTTATATACGCAGCAGATGTAGTTTCCCACTTGATCGCCCATCTCTTCAACCGTGCTTTGGTTGAGGGATTACCCGACTCATGGACTATGCATACCATTACGCCTATCCATAAGTCCGGTGATATGATGGACCCAGGGAACTACAGGACTATTATGATAGGCCATATCCTGGCCAAGATCTATGGGGCAGTACTAGAGGCAGAGCTCAGTACACACACTGAGGCAGCGGGGATCAGAGCACCCGGCCAGGCAGGCTTCCGCCGCACTTTCTCCACCATCGACCACATCTTCGTGCTTCGTTGCTTGATTGAGAGCGCGAAGGCGAGGAAGCAGAGACTATACTTTTG
>CM035413.1:164580805-164593305 GCA_020310875.1 Ceratopteris richardii | reverse complement strand
AAGTGAAGATGGGTATTCCATACTTTATTCCAAATATAACCCTTGGCAGTTTTGGGGCAATCACACAAGTAAGTCATTTCTAAGTTAGATATTTGTGCAGTGTAGATTTTCTATGGATTTGTAGATTAAACTTTTACTTGTATGCCTTTCACATAATGCTGCTTATATATATAACAGTACTTTGTGATACTAGTTTGATATCTAGTCAAAATATGGATGTAGACTAGCACAAGATTTAGGGGAAATAATGACCTACAGAAAGATATATTGACTCAATTTTTGCTGGCATCTCTCGAGGAGAAATTTGATTTAGGAAAAGATATGGAGTCCATTGCACAGCTTTTCTGTCCAAAGAAGAATTTGACACTCAGTGAACTATTGTTCATGCCTCTTTGTGGGCAAAGCTATAATGCATGGCTAAATATAACATAATACAATTGTGAGTAGAACTCAGAAGGTTTCTTATTAGTTTGGCTGCCAAGAAAAAAGAAAAGAATGCCCATAATGCTGTCCAGACAGACTTTTTCTTTCCACCAACAGCTATTTCTGAACTGAGCACGTACACATCCTGTAATGACCTTATAAAGTATACTATGGGAATGTGGACGAGAGGACTTCCTCCTAACTATCCTTGAGCTATATGAAGGTTTCTCTAACCAAACATGCGCCAAGCTTAACCATTTTGGTGTGAAAACCTTTTTATTTTCAGATCTTATTCTGTTTGAGTCTTTTCATATGTGTCCACATATTCTGAGGTTAGTTGACTGCAATGCAACATACTCAAATCATTTAGGGCATCATGGGGCTCACTTTTGAAGGACACAATGCTCAGCCTTAAAAAAATCATTTTAGGAAATTGAAGAATAGGGTGCTTAGTGTTAGTCCCTTTTGCTGCAATAGAGTTAATAATGCACACCTTTAAAAATGTTTTAGAAAGCCCTTGTAAGAGACCGTTTCTTTCATCAAAGGTTAAAACATTCTTGAATTTGTATTATGGCATCCAAAGTCTAAGCCAATTGTGATGAGATGTCACATACTTATGAAAGATGCCCTCTTTATGATGCTCGTTTTATGTGCAATTTTTTATGTCACATGTTTATGATGCTCGTTTTATGTGCAATTTTTTATGCCCTCTTTATGATGCTCGTTTTAATAGTTCCCATCACTAACTGTGTATGTAATTTGCAATTCTAGAAACTATGTTGCATGGATTCTTTTGATTGGAGATGGGGCATGGAAATCTTAGCCTTTAGGTTATTGGGGCTATGATCATATTGATTTTTGTTATAAAGCAAGGTTATAAAACTTGGTACATGAATGGATGGCTAAGGGGGCTTGCAATGCATACCAATTCTTTAGTAAGTGTGGTTGATGGAAAAACTAGGGTGGGAAGAGTTCCTCACCGAACATGTATAGCCTATATAATGAAAGTTGCTATGGTGGGGTGGACGACCTATTTTCATCATGTATGTGTGCTTATTCTCTCTCGTGGAGCTCTCTCTCACACACATGCCTTCACAGCTTTTTCATCCACACAAAATTGGTATTGAAGAGTGGGCAAGATCCGTGGGAAACATCCTTGAAGATTGAACCAATGATTAAACACCGGAAGGACCACATAAGCTTTTTTGTGCACATGTGAAACATTCTCCTGTGCACTTTCCACACCCCCTTAGTGCATCCATGACTACCTCCAATCTCGAACACATACACATCATCTCCAAGAAGAAGAAGAAGAAGAGAGATGGGTGAGGAAAAACATGGAGGAGGGAAGAAGAGGAGCGAAGAGGAGGAAAGAAAGAAAGGAAGGAGAGCAGAGATTTGAGAGGAAGAAGGAAGAAAGGAGAAAGCCCATGCTTGAAGAGAAGAAAGTGCACAAACTCATGGAGAGAGAGGAAGGATTTGAAATATGTTTCATCTTTGAAAATGCGAAATAGAGAAATGTGGGACTTCGACATTGTTTTTCGCTCGAGTGTATATTCTTGAGAGTTCGCAGAGCAGGTCCATGGTTCAAGGTTGAAAGTCTATGGTTCAAGGTTGAGGGTCTACGGTTCAAGGTCTAAGAAAAAGCACTCGAAGTTCATTTGAGGAGCATCTGAAGTGGCGTGATCACACATTGTTTTCGGTAGTTTTACAACCTAGTTCCTAGTATTTGGTCAACTTTAGATGAATATTGCTCTCTCCTCAAGGTTGGATTTCAAAGGTTTTTAGTTTGATAGAAAGCTCTTTGTGCAAGTTTTTCAATGCCATAAAGGTATTTCGGGAACATAGAACATGAATATTGTTTAGTTTCCATGTTTGGATAGTTGTAAAGATTGAGCGACGTTTGGAAAAAGCTTCAATTTTAGTTTAGATTAGGTTTCCATCCAAAAAATATAATTGCACGAATTGTAAACACATCCTTTTGTATAGGGATTCACCCATAAGGGGACCATATGGATCGATTGTATTCTCTAATGAGGCAAATAGGCGGGCCTTGAACTTTGACTCGATGTATTTATTATTTGGGCGAGAACATGGCTATTTCGACATATTAGAAACTTTGACATAAGTGTGAGAACATGATTATCTCAAGAATAGTAAAGGATTACTACCGGCTCGGAGGTATGTGTGAAGCACGAGCCGACGGATGCAGTATAGAAGACGGTAAAATACGCTCCTCTGTCCTCTGATAGCTGGAGGCGTATCCACATGAAATGTGCCTCTGGGTCTCTGGCTACCACCTTCAGCCTGTGCTGTAGCGACTGTCTATAGAGCACGGCTACTCCTCCTGATCCTCGTGCGGTATCTATATCTGCATTTTTATGGGATGGTTTTAAAGTTGTATTTGAGAGAGATCTTTATAAGATCTTATCACACAAAGACGACAAGTGTATTTCACAAGGTGAGCATAGAGGAGGAATTTTTGTTTTGTCAAAAATCAGTCAGGCATATGCGGTCAAATCTTCATCACCGGTGGAAGATATGAAGCTATGGCATGAAAGATTTGGACATATTAGTTTTGGAGCTCTCAAGAGTATCAAAGACAGAGGTATGGTTGAGAGTTTACCCTCATTCAAGCTACCAGATGATTCAGATATATGTGAAGGTTGTCTTGAAGGTAAGATGCATAAATTGAAAGAGGCCGCGGAGAGCTACGTCGTGGTCTGCTCGGTTGCTCCAAACACCAAGGGAGTGGGCTGCTGCGTGAGGAGAGAGAAAGTAGAGAGAGAAACCTGCACAAAAATTTGGAGAAGAAGATGGAGAAGCTGAAGTTGAAGAAGTCCCAATCGAGTTATGAGAGATTTGGGACCAAGTCTTATTGATAAGTGACTTTTAGGTCATTTGGGCATGTTCACACATGCCCAATGACCAAAAGTCATAAAAATAATGTAAATGCCTATAACTCCCCAATTTGGGGTCCAAAAAATATAACAAAAATATGTCCGGAAAGCTCTCGAAGAGAGCTTTCACATGGAAGGGTCAAAATATACAAAAGGAGAGTCCTTGGGGGCTTTATCCCCAACAACCTCCCACTTAAAGGACCAAGGAGGCTCCTTTAAGCTAAGTAACTCCCACCATCTGTATACATAGCTGATGTTGTGCCTTAGGTAGACACTTCGTGAGAGCATCTTCAGGATTCTGTGAAGTATTGACCTTGATCAAAGTGATCAGGCCATCCTCTAACACCTCTCTGATGAAGTGATATCTCACATCAATATGCTTTGTGCGAGCATGAAACATGGCATTCTTTGCCAAACATATGGCACTCTGGCTATCGCATCCAAGAACAGGTGCCTTTTCAGGCATCCCAAACTCACTGCAGAGGCGGGCTAACCAAATGGCTTCTTTGGAAGCCTCTGTGGCTGAAATATATTCAGCCTCTGTAGTAGATATTGCAACTATCCTCTGAAGTCTAGAGCACCATGAAATAGCTCCACCTGCAAGTATGTATACATAGCCACTTGTGGACTTGCGTGTGTCCGCATCACCTTCCATGTCTCAATCACAAAATCCTTTTAACTCCAATGGACCCTTTCCATAACATAAGCATTTACTTTTGGTCCCGTTCAAATATCTCAAGATAGATTTGACTGCCTCCCAATGAGATGCTCTTTTCCAGGAATGGCATATCCTTCTGGCTGTTTCATGTACAGCTCTTCATCTAAATCACCATGCAAAAAGGCTGTTTTAACATCCATTTGGAATAATTCCAAATCCAAGGCAGCTGTGAGAGCAAACAACACACGTAAAGTGGTCATCTTCACAACTGGAGATAACACTTCTTGGAAATCAATGCCCTCCTTTTGGGCATATCCCTTAGCAACCAGCCTTGCCTTATACTTGGGTTTGCCATCAACAGTTTTGATTTTGTACACCCACTTGTTCCTTCCTTTGGGTAACTCAACCAAATCCCAAGTATCATTTGCATGCAAGGCCTTTATCTCTTCCTGCATGGCTAACTCCCACTTCTTCTTGTGCTCACATAGCTTTGCCTCTTTATAAGTAAGAGGCTCACCCTCATCCGATAACATAATATAATGTATAGAGGGATCATATCTAGTCACTGGTCTCCTAGGACGTATAGATCTTCTTACCCAATGATCCACATTACCAGGCAATGGATCTACATCAGGAGGTACATTAACTTCTTCATTGTTAACGGGCTGCTGTACATCATTTCCAGCCCTGTTTTCAGCATGAATAGGTGGCTGCATATACCCTTCAGGATCATCATTTTGCTGTCCAGCATCATCTGGCTCAATAACCACGGGCTCATTGTCATTTCCAGCCATATGTGGTGCATCCCGAGGGTTCATATCAGATTTAATTGGTGGCTGTACATGCTGAAATTTGACTCTTTTATGGTCATCTTTAGAGGCACAATTATTTTTGAGCAGCCTTGCCTCATTAAATACAACATCTCGGCTGCGTATTACCTTCTTGAGTTGAGGTAGCCAAATCCTGTAGCCCATTTCACCTTCATCTCCATAACCCATGAAGATTCCTTTCATGGACTTTGCATCTAACTTGCTTCTCAGCTCAGGCCTTATATGCACAAAAGCATCACAACCAAAGATGCGTAGGTGGTCATATGAAGCTGGTTTGCCAGACCAAACCTCTTCTGGAATGCCACCTTTTAAGGACATATGAGGGGATCGATTGCAAACATGAACTTCAGTTTTCAAAGCCTCTCCCCAAAATCCATGAGGGAGATTAGCTGTGGACAGCATGCATCTCACCCTCTCACATAAAGTCCTATTGTACCTTTCAATCAAACTTGGCAGCTATGTGAGTTACCAGAGGGAAAGAAGGCTATAGGTGTAAAATGGATCTTCAAAATCAGAAGGAAAGCAGATGGTACTATTGACAGGTACAAAGCCAAATTAGTTGTCAAAGGATATGCGCAACAAAAAGGTATTGATTATGATGAGACATTCGCTCCTACGTCTAGGATGATTGTTATTAGGTCAATACTTTCTTTACGAGCACATTTTGGTTGGCATATATATCAAGTTGACATAAAGACCACTTTTCTTAATGGTGATTTACACGAGGATGTGTACATTCAGCAGCCAGAAGGTTTTGAAGAGACAGGTAAAGAACACTTAGTGTGTAAGCTTATAAAAGCTTTGTATGGTTTAAAGCAGGCACTTAGAGCATGGTATGAAAAGATACATACGTATCTTTTATCCATTGATTTCCATAACTCAGATGCAGCTCAAACTCTTTATGTCAAAGCTGAAACAGGTATGATGATTATAGCAATCATTTACGTGGATGATATTATAGTCACAGGTCCCAGAGATCCAGATTTGCACATGTTCAAAGAACACTTAAAGCAAACATTTGATATGAATGATTTAGGCATTTAGCATTATTATCTTGGGATTCAGTTTCTGTTTCGAGATGAGTGTATCTATATGACACAGCAGAAGTACATCAAGAATACATACATACATACATACATACATACATACACATATATATATATATATATATATATATATATATATATATATATATATATATATATATATATATATATATATATATATATATATATATATATAACGTATCGTATCGTACCAAACCTCCTCGCCACGTACTGTACACGAACCGTTCACGTATCGTACGTACCGTACCAAACATACCGAACCACCTTGGTACGCAAAGATGGGGCTGATCTTACAGAGCTTCTTCTTTATGTTGATGACATACTCTTGACTCGGTCATGTGATGTAAAACTTGCCATTCTTATGGCTGATTTGCGACATACTTTTGATGTCTCTTATCTTGGTCTTTCGAGCTACTATCTTTGCATCCAGTTTGTATCTGTTGAGGGGGGAATTGCTATGCATCAAGCAAAGTATGTTGAAAAGCTACTTCAGTGTTTTGACTTTGAGGATTGCAAGCCGGTTTCCACACTAGTTGAGACAAGATTTAGGTTCTCAGTTGAGTTGAGGATTCCAGTGATGCATTTGACACTTCTCTTTATCAGCAAGTTGTGGGATATGTTATATATGCATGCAACACAAGGCCGGATAAACAGTATGTAGTTTCCGAGTTGAGTCGATTCATGCATAGCCCTGGCATTAAGCATTGGCAAACGATGAAAAGTGTGTTTAGATATCTCAAAGGCACTTTGAGTTTAGGTCTCTTTTATGGAAGAGATATTCAGCCATGCTTGCATGCTTTTAAAAGATAGTGGTAGGGATGGTTGTTATGATACTCGCATATCCACTAGTTGGTAATTGCTTTTTCCTTGGAGACTCATGCATATCTTGGTTGAGTAAGAAGCAACCTACAGTGGCGATATCGAGCTGTGAAGCTGAGTACAGGGCAGTTTTTATAGCTACCGTGGAGTGTATATGGTTGAGACTTCTATTGATGGATCTTTGCATGGAGATTGATGTTGCTACGCATATTCTCACTGATAGTTAGAGTGCATTGGCTGTTGCACGAAACCCAATGTTTCATGCACAAACCAAACATATTGAGGTGCATTGTCACTATGTGAGAGAGCACCTTCATGCAGGAGATATTGATTTGGTATATGTGCCTACACAAGATAATGTGGAAGGCATATTCACCAAAGCTCTTCCACGGGAAAAGTTTGAAGCTTTTCGCAAAGCTTTAAGCTTATTACCTTGTGGGGGCTGATTTGTCACTCCCTGAATGTGTTCACATCATTCGCTCTAGGGGGGTTTGTTACACTTATGTGTTCCTTGAGTAGCTTTGATGTGAACTTTTTCCCTATATATGGGCACTTTTTACTCTAGTGCTTGTTAAAGGTTTTTCCCCTATGTTACCACATACATGATTCACTCATATGTGGTGCTACTTTGTACTTCAGCTCTTACTTCAGTTTAGTTCATCGTCAATAGTGAGAGCTATTCCAGCCATCCATCTTTTCCGTGTGTCTTGCTGCGTTTGTGCTCCTTGTCTTTCTCGTGCGTGTCTCATACTTCTACACACGCCCAACTTAAAGAAATTAACTTTGTAATTTATAATTTTTTGAAACCTCTTTTTTAGGCCATCAATTGTCCTCTTTTGGCTACATATGAACAAAATCTCTTGATACAATGGGGCATCTGTAATGTGCTGTCCTCGATGTGTTGCATGACTGTGTGATAGCTGTTCACAAAGCTCTATTATTAAAACTGTTCATAACTGTTGACTGATGGGACTGTAGGATATATGTGTTTTTCTCTGTTACTGTTATGTGTTTGTTTTCTTTGTTTGTATTTGTGATGTGTTCTGTGATATGTGTTTTGTTATATTTTCTGTGTATTTTTCTTCTTTTTTGTCAACCTTGAACAAGGAATGTGTTAGTTTATTTGATTTTTTAAAAGTATTTTTACTTTATTTTTCTTTATTTTTCTTTTGTTTTTTAAAATTTTCATTTTGAAACTGTTTTATAATAAGTATGGGAAAGTGCATGGTTTCATGCTGAATGCACATTTGCTGCTGATTCCGGAAAATGCATTCATGGATTGCTAGGATCCTAAATCAAGCTAGTAGCTTGAACATGATACATGTTATGCTTTCTTCTATAAATGTATTCATGATCATGAACTATCCAACAATTTACAATGGGATCATGGTCTCAGTCACATACATATGATCCAGTCACCAAAACAAAGCTGCCGCAGCTTCACAGATCTGCAGTGAGCATGTGACTACTGGAGCTGATAGAGTTTACTTCTCATGATATCTGAAGTGCCATTATTCTCCTTACTGATTCGTTGTATACAGCTTGTTTCAAGCACCATAATCTGCATATGCATAGGTAGATACCTGCATGGATTCTTTATCTTCTCTACACATCTGCACGAGGTGGTGGTAGTTCTTTTATATCACATTTCCTTGCAGTATAGCAGTCCTCAAAGAAAGAAAGAATGTTAGCTGTAGCAGTGTTGACCAAAAGAGAGTAACCATTGCATTTTATCTTTAGGTACAATTGATCCCTGCACTTTTTGACTAGCAAGTTCTGATAAATAGCTTATTGGTTGTTGTATAATCCTTCATAAGATTAGAATTAGCTTGTTGATTGAATAAAGTTATCTCGTAGGAGCAAGTAAACTGCTTCAATTCGCCTGATACATATATTATTTAACCACCTGTCCCATTCTATGTTTTTGAGAAGGTATATTAATACTGTCTGATGTTTTATGCAAGAAGTTGAAAGACATCTTATGAAAATGCATAGGACTAGGCTTTTTATATTTTACTTTTTTGTTTCTTCTGCAGTTTAGATCCATTCTTCCTGATCGAATGGCTAAATTTGATATTTCACTTGCGGGTCCCCTAGCTGGAGGGCTTTTATCTCTAGCCATGCTTGGTGTCGGGCTTTTGCTTTCTACAAGTCCTGAAGCTGCTAGTGATTTGGTACAAGTACCCAGTATGCTATTCCAAGGATCACTACTCTTAGGATATTTAAGTAGAACTGTGCTTGGCTATAAGTGAGTCCTCCTTTCCATCATTTTCTATATTATTCATGTTTCTGGCATATCTAGAAGAACTTGTGCTTAGATTCTTTCTTTGTGTTTTACTTGAATCAAGTTCTGATATGGGGGCAATTAGTAAAGTCTTGTCAATGTGTTCTATGGAGTTAGCTTCAGATAATACACTGTTGTCTGCAACAGTATCCTGTTTTCAAGAAGGTTTGAAAAAGTATTTTCCAGTGGCCATTGAAGTGTCACTGGTGAAAAGAGATTCTTTTGGAGAGTGTTCCTCATCAGACAAGGTGAAAAAGGATTCTTTTGGAGTGTACCTCATAAGACAAGGCACATGTACCTTCTAAGAGATGAATGTGACCTCGCTATCATGGAACCTAATTATCATTTGGTGTCTTTGTAGTTAATTTACATGATGAATACATTTTTATTCTTTATACTGACATTCAAGAGGGTTCAGAGCAAAAGTTGCACGAAAGCAGATAGTCATATTTTTATGAATAACATCCGAAGTATATTGAGAGGAGCTGACTATAAATTTTTATGACTGTCATCCCTCTCATGAATGAAAATATGGCAAACATATCAAGCTTACCATTAAGCTCCTGGAGTATATACTATATCATTATGACCTCACAGAGTTTAAATCTCATGCTGTTCACTGACTGATTAAGTGTGAATGCGAACCAGAGATGCCCCTGGTCTAAAATTTCTTCGTAATAACTATTTCTGACGGGAGAGATGGAAAGAACTGATAAGTACACAGTATTCAGGACATTTGATCACCACTACCAAGAAACGATATATTTGTGAGATAAGTATTTTTCAAACTATTGTTCAAAAGTTATAATCAACACCTGAAGTTTCTTTCTTCTAACAAACCCTCAGACAAGCTGTAGAAGAATGAGAGTGAAATATTGAAGAATGATATGTATTTATGAAAGCCCCCCACTGTATCATTCCTTAAAAATTCTTCAGATCCAGCAGCATGAAGAAAAATGAATAACTGTCACTGTTGGAAAATCCTCTTTTGTTGGCATAACTGTGCAATAATCAAAATGTTCCAAAAGAAAATGAAGAGCCAACCTTTGGACTTGACTCCAGCAACTTTAACTATGGTTCAGGGGCTATGCCAGTCCACTGGTAACAAGGCAGGCCTTCGTGCCATCATCTCCATGCATCCCAACATAGATAGATGGAAAAGCCACACACACAATGGGTTGGGAAAGTCGCGGAATATGCAAGCTTCTAAGGGATTAGACTTAGAAGAGTAAGATGTATGTTTGACAAACAAATAGGACTATAGATGAGAGATAACATGAATACCATCAATACTAACATGATGAGAGGAAGTCAAGTTATCACCTTCTTAGAAGGAAACAATACAAACAAGAGAGACCAAGACAAGTGTGCAGTTCAAGTGAGCTAGATTACAAGAGAAGATAGGCTGCAGCTGTATGAATACTCCAAAAGGAGGAAACCAGCTGAGAAGACAACCGTCATGCTCCTCTCCTGCTTCTCTCCTCTATGTTGTGTAATGTAACTTCAATTCTCTGGTTTGGCATGTTCTCAATTTACAGTGGTCCAAGTGGTATAGATATTTCTTGGACATTTTGCTTGAGTGATTCTAATAAATGGTTGGCCGATATCTTGGATATTGAGTGTTAGCACCTCACAACGCTTTCCCAAGATCCTCCTTGCTAACAAGACAAAACACAAGCCATATCCACAAACATAAAAGGGTGGATATGAGACTCACTTCCTAGCCATAGAGCCAAACGGACTCATCCCCGAGCTTGGAGCCTGCAACCAAGTGGGTGCCAGTCCCCTCAAGGGCAAGGTGTCCCATACCACCATATCCACACCGTAGGGTATGTGAGGGACTCGTCACTCCACAAAGGGCTAATAGTCCAATAACCTCATACGAGGAGTTAATAACAAACGAAGCCAACGGTCCTATTTATAGACTCATTTGAGGAAGTGGCCTGATTCACACTGAGCGGACATTGCACACTTGTTTGGACACTTCAACTCTAGGCACCCTAGATTTGGGGAAGAAACCCCCCTTTCCTCCCTTCCCCCTTTATTCTTAGTTATTTCCCTCATCTAAACAACCGGGACTCCAATCCTTCAACAACAATTGACTCAGAAGTGGAAACGGACTTAGGTTGGTGCTTTCACTTGATTAGACACTGAAGATAAGAGATCTCACAAACCTTCTTTCCCTCTAACCGAGAATCAAATCAAGCTTAGTAGAACATGTTAGGTGATCTCTTCCTTACCTGAGATCTCTTCCCGAAGTATCACAAAAATCATACTGTCCAAGTTTCCAAGCGAGAAAGTAATGTGGAATGAGGATACACAATGTTTCCTCAAGGTAGGTCCAACTTGTAAGACACACCAATTATCTTCTTTATGATCAAATACATACCACAATATTGAGAAGATGACATCACACACATGTTAGTTTGGGTCTTTATACATAGGGACGTGGGCATACATGTTGTATACATATATGTGCACGTAGTGTATGCAGAAGACACAGGTACATTTTGGAGAACATAAGGTTCACGTACGTATATCATATACAATTCTACAGAACGGTTAGAACTTAGCCTAAGAAAAGATAGAAACCTTTGGTAATTAGAAACGGTTTAGATTTTAAACAAAACCGCCTTCGCCCCCTTTTTTTTTCCTCCCTCCCCCTTTTTTTTGGGACTTGCGTATAAGGGAGGATAGGAATTGGAGAGTGTCTCGAAAATTTTGCTTCTTATTCACATGTTCTCCCCACATGTTAGTGGTTGTTATACTTACAGCTGTTTGCATTAAACCTGCGTTCAAATTTACTCATTTGGTACTTCTTTTGTTATTTTCTCCTTGAATAGTGCCATGCATGCAGCTACAGTCTCTATACATCCCCTGGTACTTGCGGGCTGGTAGGTATATCATACCAATACGAAGATATTTTCTTGTTTTCTTTCATTACATGGGAAGACCGCTGGGTGCTTTTTTCTTCAATAAGAATTTCTGATAGCTTGCTGATGTAGGTGCGGATTGACTACCACAGCATTCAATCTTCTGCCTGTTGGCTGCTTAGATGGTGGAAGGGCAATGCAGGTATGTTTCAGAGGACCATTATTATTTTCTGTACCCTGCTTTTATCTGGGAGAGGTTGGTAATTTACTGCTTAAGCCATCCTTCGTAGTGTAAAATGTGCAATAAGTTCAAGGTTTTCTTTTCTGATCTCAGGATATCCACGATCTACTTAACAGTTTGTAAAATGAGATTTAAAGGAGAGGACAGTGAAGTCTTAAAATTTTATTTTATAGTGTTGATAATGACTACTCTCAGTCGTAGTACATGTATTGTGATTTGGTAATTGGGACTCTGATCTTTTTTTCTCTTTGATTCACAATTATCTAAGACCGCTACTCTCATGTTAGACTATTTGGGTAATTGTTGCAGCTCTGCTAGTGTTAATCTGTCTAACATGACCACGTTGATACTCACAGGCAGCATTTGGGAAAAGTGCGCTCACTGGCTTTGCGTTGGGCACATATT